>OMOW01061018.1:0-14625 GCA_900312555.1 Lamprogrammus exutus
CTGTTGGCCTGCGGCCGGTGGAGGGAGGGGGGGGTGAAAAATGTAAGAATTGCAGCGGTAGACGTGGCATTGACTTGCATGACCCTGAAAAAAGGATGTTGTTATTGTCTCTCGCCCCTCTCCCCGGGGACGCCGACTAGTGCAGTCTTGTAAAGGCAGGACGGTACAAAAGTTGTCAATCTGCACCCTGCCCCGCTGTGGAACTTTCCCTCACAGGGTTTTTGACAGCAACACTAACCTCATTCATCAACATGCACCCGGCCCACCGCAGAGTTTGCTGGGGGCTTGAATTACCTTTACTCAAATATTGTTGATTAGTTTTTGCTGATAAGAAAATTGCAATATGCAATATGCATTGTATAGCATGATCTGTGGTTTATTCATGCTTTCCAGTCACTAAACATGCTACTGGCACAGAACAGTAGGAACCTTAACCAGCTGCGACCTTTCTAACCAAGCTCTAAACCAAGTGTTAGAATCACACTCATTTCATTAATAACTAAAGTTAAATGTACGAGAACCAACACTGGTACAGAGGCATAAATGTCTCATAATTCTCTGCAGGTACATGTTGATCTAGTGATTTTAATTTAAACCGTGTCAGCTCTCTTGCTGTCGTTCACCTCGTCACCCATTAGGGGGCTCTCTAGGAATACTAGGGAAGTCGTCTTCCCCCGGCTTTTCTCCATCCTCTTCTGATTGGGCTCCTCCACGCTAACCAGTCAGCTGTGATATATTGACAGCAGGGCACTGAGGATAATGCACCCAGGGTAAATCGATTGTTGGGCCTCGGGATTCCCAATTTAAATGAATAACAACAGAGGCAAACTAAAATGGAGTCCTAAATAAAGTAAAGGATGTATGTATTTATGTGGGTGGATCTTTTAGTAATCTGAAGGCAGAGCATTTCTTTTTCTACCAATCACATGCTATTGATTAAATCAAGTAAAATATGCTGGCCTGTTCCACATCATCATGGTGTCTTGGGTGAAACAAATCACTCTGCTACTGGCTTTTCAATATTCACGAGCTGCCATGGCAGACCGAAGGCAATTTCACAAATGGCCATGCTTCACTCTAAATCTTTAAAGATAGACTATACAACACGGGCAGGACACATCTTTACGTGTATGTAGCGTGGCAACTGGGAAGCCCCCTGTTTGATGAGATCTGGACAAGAAAAGTAGAGGAAAAAGTGGAGAAAATCCAGATTGACACACACCGTCCTGTAAGAGGTTATTCTTTTCATCATCTTCTTGTTCTTCATCTTCTTGTTGTTCTTCTTCAGTGAAAAAACAACCTTTTTGAAACTGTTGAAGGTTTAACCATTGGTCAACTTACCCATTAATCAGGGAGGATCCACAATTATTTTTTGCAAAGGACTTTTTATGATGCTTACCTTTAAATGCCTTTAAATTAAGTCTTGAGAGCAATGGAACTTTGTACATACTATATATATATATTTCATACTCATGTTTTTACCGTGTTGTTCGCTTGTTGCTTTTATTTTATGTGGACCATGAATACGGAATAATGAAGAAAGACAACTGCAAATCTTAATGGTTTATAGTCAAACATCTGCATAAAAACTGAACATGGTGGCAAATAGGAAACTGTGGACAGAACCTCCTAAAATATAAACTACAATGCAATCTAATCCAACAACATGACACACAACACCAAATATCAACACTCTCTGGCATGTCATTTAAAAACTGAACATTGCAAGCTTCACTCAGATAAGATCTCACTCATTAGAATTGCATACCTCCGCCAAGGCTGAACAATCCTTTAAAAAAAAGGATTGCTTTAATAATATACTGGCCTAAAGAAAAGGAAACAACTTTAATAATGATACGATTTAATGGCTTTATTTGTCATTGGACATATTTTTATCCAGACTAATTGCACCCACTGTGTTTTTTTCCCATTGGGATTAGTGTATTACTGTGCAGGACATTGACCAAAAATAAATAAATAAAACCACCCAACTTGCATCATTTATAAGCATCAGTCCACTACTATCACTTGGCATAGTGTTTTGAGCACCCATGGATATCCACCATGGTCATATGGAGGATCCAGAGTGCATATCATCATTTAATTGAAGAACTGACAAATGCGTTATCCTCCTTAAACCTAATTATAAGGCTAAATAATTATTTTGATCTCCATGTATTATGTACTGTACATGCAAGTGAGGCTCTCAATAACTATGTATGTTCTTACTTGCATATTCCATCCTCAGGGTCCTCCAGACCAAACCTCTCATCAAAGGTGAGCTGGATCCTCATGTTGCTGGTAGCTACTAGTCTCCAGACCAACATGGTATTCCTGGGATATGTGTGTGGAAAGTCTGGGCTGTGGACCATTCCCTCTCCAGACACTGTTATGATCTTCTCCTGCTGAGATTCCTGCACTCCTAAAAGAGAAAATAGCCAAATTAAACTTGCTGTCTTGCATTAACATGAACGTCATCGCTCCTTCCTGCATTGGCACAAAACTGATATAAACTGCAAACTAAGGAATTGTCCAATATGAACGTAACTCAGATGAGACCGAGATGATGTTTTGACCTCAAATTGACTTTGTCTGGCAAACATATCTGGCTTCAAACATTTTATTTTCATTGAGTGCATGATAGAAATTCCTTAGGAGACCTATTTAGAGTCTTTTTATATTAGGACCCACTATGAAAGTATTTCTTCATGGGGTCATATTCCCACGAAGCCTGTTCCTGGGGCTGAATCACACTCAGAGGTGAATTGGTAAATATAAGTGTAGTAGATGGCTGTTTCGCATTTACACTAGAGTTGCGATAGGGTTCTTCAGGAAGGATCAGGTATCAGGAAAGGAAAACATGATGGGTTGATAATCTTCCCTGATAATGCCACCAATGTCCACTGGGGGCAGTGGCTGCAGGGTTTTAATCACAGTGACAAAGCTTGTCATTTAGACCCCCAGCACGCCCTGAGAACCCCCATCCCCCCATCTGAGCCTCACGACCACCACAACAACAGCCTAAACCCATTCTGATCACAAGACTGGTGTTAGAAATAGATCAGCTTTAGGCATGAGAGAATATGTTTTTAAACCATTTCCATCCTGTAAACAATCAAAATACAAACTCTAGCTTCACAGGGAGGCTACATGTAGCATTTTAAACATCAATGTAGCACATTCAAAGAACTTATTATCCCTTGGTATTTTTATCATGAACAAATGGGACCATGGCACAACCACATGATCCCTGTGGTTTCTTGCTGAGGATGTTTTTGGTTGCTTCGTGTCCAAATCACTGGTATTTTTCTCTCTCTCTTACATTTCAGGGAATAAAGTAGCTAGAAGTTATTTTCTATGAGCTTTGTTCTATCATCGCTGCTGCAAGAGAGTCAACTTAATTTGACTGTTTTATCCCGAAATAATGTCCCTTTGTGCTTTAAAGTAATGCTAAATTAAATTAGCTGAAATACAGAGCAGAGGTCAGATGAGGCTACAAAACTTGCTCATTTCATTAGATTATCATTGAGTAGGAAACCCAATGCATCAATTTGTGGTTCATAATGTTAAAGGGGACATATTATGATTTTTGTTATTTTGCCTAATTTGAATACACAAGTGATAGATACCGGTTGGAGTTGATCAGACATTCAGTGTGCACAGTAGTGCAGGAGCAAGGGGAAGTAGTAGTGGATCAATGTGTTTTTCTGCAGAATAAAGCCTTGCAAATGATTTAAGGTGAGTGAAAATAAGAACATGGACATCTGTGTAATATGTTCCCTTTGAGATGACACACAGAAATATGTATGAGCGACACGTAACTTTCGGAAATGTTATACAGCGTGTTAACAATATGTAATCATGTCTAACACTCTGTTATGATGGTCAACATGTCACATCTAATATGAAAACAGCTCATCTCCTACATGTCCTCTTAATTTATCTCAGCAGTATTGAAACCAATCCAATACACCGTGCTGTCAGAGGAACCAGCAGGGCTGTAATGGGCCTGGGAGTGGGAGCATGCTGCTGAAAGTCTGTTAGTGCATTAAATGGATGAGTAACAATTTCCCCAGTGCAGCTTGTATGGACAAATTTACATTTGAAACACATTTGATTACTCTTTATTTTGCCATAAATTTGATTTAGGGATGTGATTCATACGCAGCGGCATGATTCATTCTGAGTTCATTTGCTTTCAATAGAAACAAAAACACAGGCACGTTAAGTTGCATCGTGTGCTAACCCTGGACAGTTTCAGCTAATGGCTCCGTTCCAACTTTGAGTGGCTCAGGATGGTTCCAAAAACAACACCTCTGTCTGAGGGAGTGGTCGCCGAAAACAAGTGAGCGTGAACCCAACCACAGCTGGGTATCATCCACTTTCATTACCAGTGCCCTTTCTGGTAATTCTAAGTCAGTGACAATTCAAAGAGGGTCACTGCACATATGCCTTTTGCAGACTACATTAGCTAACACTAGCTGTCTGTGCATGGATTTGCTTTTCAAAATAAAATACATTTAATCACGTAAAGTCTCAGCTTTCAATATCAACTTTTTTTATGAATGAACTCTGCCACAGGTCAGATTCTGGTCTTTTAAAGCTTATTTACAGTAGCTCTTTACACCATGTAGAAACAGAGCTGTTTCTGACTTTTATGTAAAAAATGTCTTTTTTTTGTCGTTTTTTTAACCTGTTAAGTTTTCATAAGATGACTTTGTCATGATGGATACATTTGTGACAAACAAGTCTTAAAGAATTATAGATAAAAATGTGGTAAACACAAATTCAAAACTTAAGTAAAACTGCAAAAAAACAACAACATAATAAATAATTTCCACAACATAAAATCTATGGTCATGCCAAAATTTAATAGCTTTATTTGTTCACATTTAGTTTATATTTTTTGCCTCTACTCCTATCATGAAGGCATAGATTCAGCTCCTCCATGATCGCTATTATACCAGCATTTCTTGTACATGAAGATGATGACAACCAGACTTCCTATCCTGGCATCGAAGACAGTATTCTCTATCAAACAATTGTTACAACAGCAGTGACACTTATTTTAATAACTATTTCATTGGATAGCACATTACACTTTAATGTTTTCGTTTAGGTTTGGTGACAAGCCAGGTGGGAACAGCTTAATTGACAGTGTGCCAGATGTAAAGACAAACAAAGCCCCAGCATGACTTCCAAATGAACAGGCTCTTTCACAACGATGAAGCATTTTGGCGTCCAGTGCAAACTGTCTAACCAAATAAAAGCCACCTTGTTTTAACAAATCAAACCAGTGCAAAAAGATACATGCATTCCTTGAAGGCAGAAAATAGACATTTTTATGCAGCAGCACTGGCATGAAAACCCCCTAAACGCCGTATTTCATGGTCCAAGAATGCTTCAGAGCTACACCTGTGTCATAGGGTTTACAACAGCCTGATCCTATTCAAATAAATCCACCTGACCTCTTGTTCCTGGAGTCTATGCGTCTTTGAAGTCTTTGCAGAAATGACTGAAAAAAGAGCTGATTACTCTTTTAATCTGCGGTGCAAGTAGTGGCAGCACACTAGGTTTGATTGACTGTTTTTGTATCCATTTGCTGGCTCAGGAGGAAACACGCCGATAGCTTTCATGCTATTAAAGCTTGGCCTTCCATCACAATGACATGTTTTTAATTACATCCCTATTACTGTGGGCTCTAACATACAGGCTCATAAAGTACATAATGATTAATGGAAAACAAAATATGTGATTCTTTAATATATGACCCCAGATGTACTGTAATGCATGTGTAACAGTAAGTGTACATATGGTTTTAATATTTCAAGCGGCACAAGCAAAATGAAAACGTGCACAGTTACAAATAGACGCATACTTTTGGTAGCTGTTCCTGAATATAATTCCCTGGGCAAATCAGTTAAATGTTGAGTGGAATGCCTCTTTATACGGGCTGCAATTAAGGGGAGTATATGAAAGGAAAATCTGAGCTTTCTGATGTCGAGGAAAGGGAAAGAAAATGAAGAAGAAATGCCTTGACATGGCGGAATTAGGCCCTGATGAAAAGGTATTCCAGAGATCTGCATGGATGAAATCATACTTAATCCAAAGAGTCTGCAAATATCCTGCTTAATCCTTGCGCACCCATCACAAGTAAATGCAGGAGGTGGGGGGACAATGTGTTTGCATTCCTCCTCAGTTCAGGTCTTTGTGCGTGCAGTTCAAGAATGAACCGTCCCAAGTGATTCTTCACTACAGACCTTTTGTTCACTTGCATCAAAGCAGGAACTCCTTAAGAGAATGCTCCTTAGGAATACTTCAAAAACCTCGATTTGATTAAAACAAGATCCACAAAGTCACAAACCAGGATCCGACATACCAAGAGTCTATTTTCTTTTTTCCTGCAGCTTTTCTTTATTATTTTTTTTATAAACAATACCGCCTTTTCATACTTCTCCCTTTTCAGCTTCCCCATTGATATCCTCCCCCCGTGTGATTTATTGTAAAATGCGCAGACACGCTACCAGTCAGCTCCGATTCTGGGTGTAACTTGGACTTGAAAATGACCTCACTCTCGGGGTTAACCAATGTCATCTAATGATCAGAGAAGCGGTCCCCTAGAGTGAATTACCTCAAACATGACTTTTCCTTGACCTACTTTTTCCCCCTGTAAGGAAAGTAGAGCCGACTATTAAGGGAGGAAGTGAGTCTGAATAAATAGGAGCCTATACAGTGCAGCCATTGTGCTTTGTTCACACGTTAGAGGGTGAACCATTCATGCTGTTAAACATTAACCTTTCCCCTGCCAAAGCAAATCCGGAGTGGAGCGTGCATGCAGAGAACCAGAGTTACATTATTGCACACACACATTCAACATAGATGAATGCTGCTAATAAACTATAAATACTACTGCTCAGACCAGTATCACAACAAGTACTACTACTGCTAAAAATAATAATGACACACACATTATGAGTTGCTATAAATAGAAAACTCACACACACCCATCCCCTATCCCTTCACACACACACATTGCTTCCACATACAAATACACATTTGCAAACATAGATGCACTTATATGAATACACAGATGCATTAACACATGTAAATGCCTTTAATTGGAGAAACAAGCTCAGATTAACTAACAGAAACAGCCGTTCTCCACACTGATGTATGTTCCCATAAACAGTAGAGGGAGCAGTGGCAGTCATTCATTTTGGCTGATGTTATGTTCATTACATTCATCTTTCTTCACATGATATCATCACAGAGTCTCACTGATGCAGACCTTAATCTTTGGCGTTTATCTAGTAGTCAGACTCCATGATATAGTAGACATAACTCTTCATAAACATGAACACTTGGGCAACCTGAGGATGTAATAAATATTTCTGGCAGCTTCAGATAGGCTGTCAGATGAGAATATCACTATTCTCCATCTCAATTGGTCCTGACAAGACAGTAAACCATACCAAATTGGTCTGAATTCCCATTCCAGAAGGGCCCAATCAAATTGGTGTGGGTTACACTGCCATGGGGGTTGTATTTGCCTAGTTGGCTAAATGACTATTTTCACACATTATGGGCTAAAGATTGGTCCAACAGCACATGGTTCTCCCAACAGCCACATGCGTCAAGGATAAGCAGTCACGACAGCTATTTCCTGGCTGATAATCGACAGCCGCAACATTCCGACACTAAATCCAAATTGTTTTTAATTTCAGCCCAGTTTCCTGCTGATCAAAACGAATAAATGCCCCTCAGAAACCGAGCTGAAGCAGCTTTGGTCAGGTGATGAAACTATACCCAACAATGAATTCTTTTTTTTTTGCTCTTTTCAGACCCGACGCAGTCACTCCAACATCTGCTGCTTATTAAGAATGTGCAGTGGTTACCACAGGTGCAGTAAATTTCCAACCCTGCTTAGGATATTTATTGCTTTTGTGTTTACAGTGAGTTGGGTAAAAGGGAGCTGAAACAGGCCATGGGAAACGTTCATACCAATAACAAATAAACTGGCATTATGTGGGATACTGAAGTGATTTAATCTGGCAGGCATATGCTTCTGCTATTGCACTAAAGAATATCATGCATAAGTATCTGTATCATGTACTGTATGTATAATTGTGAATCATGGGTCCACTCAGTTCCTAGGAACCCACACCCGACCTGGGACCTGAGTTGCATCGGGTCGGATTCCGTGCTATTGCCTTTGGTTTCAGCTCAGTGTGTCAATATGTTTATACCCGAGTGGATCAGAGCAGACTACCTATCAGCTCTGATCACATGGTGGGTCGTCATCACAACAGGAGAGAATACGCTCCTTGAGGTGACGTGGAGAGTGCGAACTATGATGAAGAAAATGAAAGAAAAGCTGGTGGTGAAAAGCATCGTTACTTTATGCATTCTGATTTGGTTAGGAATTCCCATTGATCACTGCAAAGCTCATATGTATCTATCCACAATTAGAAGATGAGTTGAAGTGTCTTGTGGAAAACATTTAAGTGTAGCTATAGAAGTGAATACCTACACCTATAATCATTATAGGCCAGTTTGGAGAGAAGCCCCATTTCTGTTGTTTGGGATTTCACCACTATGTTGTCTGTTTCTGTATTCAGTATACTTTTCTTTAATTTTGAAATTGTACTCAGCTAAGGGCTAATGTGGCTATTAGTGATTCATAACATGTAGCTGCGCTAAGGCCCCATTACTGACCTTGACATCAAATGTTTTGCTGGGATTTGTGTGACAACGAACTAATACACTGGAGATATTAGTTGTTGACTAGAGAACGACTCACCCTGCTGTCTATTCCACTTTTCAAACCTCCCAAACTTCAGTTCCTGTCATCAACAGGTGGACAGCTGTGACCTCTTGAAACCCTTTAAGTGATGGGTTCAAAGGTCACAAGACGTGTAATCAGTCCCAGCATAAAAAGGACTAAATTCCTCCAGGTTTTTCTGTGGCACAACTTAATAATGTGATACTTTATTGGTTCATGTAATGAAATGCTCTGTTTTCCATCCCATTCATCTACAGGCCAGAACCGCAACTCTGGAGAAAAAAAGGGTCACAGTGATTTACACAGGGACACCACAGCAGCAGATATTAAATCGGACGACCTGAAACCCAGGTCTCTCTCTAACAACTTGCAGGTCAACCTGGCCTCGTGCGTAGGAAGGACATCTGTTGAGACCTACTGCAGAAGCATCGAAAACATCTGTAGATCATATCAGATGGCCCAACCTGATACCTCAGGGAGTAAGTTAGTGTGCCTGTACACACAAGCAGATGCACATGTGAAAGGAAGGGAAGTGATTTTGTAGAACACTATCTTCCAGAGCTCTCAAGAAACTTAGAGTTTAATTATATAGTTATAGTTCAGCAGTATAGCTATAGTTTCTCCTCCTCATCCTTTGTCTCTCGCTTTCATTTGGTCTTATTATATTAGCAGCTTTCCCACAAAAAGTCCAAGAGTGGATTATGAAAATATTATGTGTGGTGTAGCCATAATGAACTCATACAAACTACTGAGACTCTATATATCATTGACAGTAATCTTCTATCAGGGTTGTACTACAACAGTAGAGCAGGCAAGTGCATATTCTGTAATTTAAAGGGGACTTGTACATTTCCCATCATTTTATTAGTGCAATATAGTAAAGAGAGAACCTCATCAAAGTCACAAAACTAGAGGATCATGTATATAGACATGCATCCAGTAAGACAAGTCATAGGTCCTGAACTGACCTGAGAACTGTGTTTTCATTAGTCCTTTATTTCCATAACGTCAACGTGTTAACACTTGGTTGGACACACCCACTAAGTACGAGGCAAGCAAGTTTTTGGCCAGCTTCCATGTTTCACACTATGTGGGTGCTGCCAGCTATGGCCTGATGCAGCTGGCCAGTCAAAACAGAGCAGGAGGGGGGGCTAAAAGAGAGTACCTTAATGCCATTGTTTTCACTTGATGTGCACAGCTGCGCTGCAGCAAGTGAGAGTAGAAGTGGATGGCTGTGTTTTTTTTCCACATTCAAGCATTGCAAAGGTTGAAAAATAGACCCCTAAATGGAAACAAGAACATGTTAATCGGAATGATATAAATGATCGTGCATGCATTTGCTTTATGGGTATGATTAATGTAAGTGTGCATCATATTAGCTTAAATGAGACTGCTAAGAAATGTAAATCTAGCTCACAGACAAGCCAACATGCCATAAATACATTCATAACAACAGCCTGTCATCCCAAACGAGCCCTCAATCCCACCAACGATTTAATGTCTATAATTACTGTGAAATGTGCCTGTAAAGTGTTCTCTGAGAAATGATTACAAAACTTGATAAGGTTTTCCAAAGTCACCTAGTAGTGTGTAAGTACATGTGATACGTGTAAAGGAGACACACCAAAGCTAAACTGAAGTCTTTCAAGCACCTCAGGCGCGATCCTGTCCAGTGACCGAAACTCGTCTCTGCACAAGAGCGTCTCCGCTTCAGGTTACAAAGCTTCCCCTGCCCCTGAATGATTTCCCTGAGCCTCTAATTAGTGCCCACACTTGTGTTTGGCATCCTGAAAAAGCAAGATTGAGTGTCAGTCTTTTCACTACAGTGACCTATTTGTGTTGAACTCCTGGACATTTCTAAGCCTCTGAGGTTGGATTAAGACATGATATCAGCACCAAAGTGGAGAATAAAAATGTAAGTTTTTTGTCCATTTTATTGATGAAATGTGTGCGTTTTAATCCAAGCCTGCACCTTTATTGGCACAGGTGGCCCCATATGAACTCAATTTCCACATCAGCTGTCAAGCTCAGAATCATTGTCAAAGTTAATTATTGTTAAATGTATTGACTGGTTGTCTATTGAATGAAGACTGTGAGACATTTCTCACCAGCACTGGCAGCCAGGTCTAAAGTCTCTTCTTGGCTGGAAACCAGGCATTGACAGATGAACCACGTCTTTTTTAAACTTCTCTCCACAGCTGTGTACGGCAACTTCAAGCTCCTTTGTAGTCACATCTGTGAGCTGGACAGCTGGGTGTTTGTAGGAAATTACAGTTTGATCTGTGGCAAGCCAGATTGGAAGACAGCTTTGGTGTGCCCGATCCAGATATTACGATTAAGACCGATCAAAGTTTTGCAATGAGGTAGCTGGGAAGATTGATAGCTGATAACAATCCACTTTGTGGCTCCCTGGATCCAAGACAGAAACACCCCAAACGGTAATGAACATCTAGGAATAGGTCAACTGTGTTTTTACTGAATTGATCTGGGACTGCATGTATCTGTGCTGAAATCTCTGTGAAGCTTAGGTTCCAATTGGATAACAGCCTCATTCACAGGCTGAGTGAGTTTGTCTTCACACATCTTCCTCCCCTTGTCTCATGACAGTAATGTAATCTTAAATCATGAAAATCCAAGCACTGCAGACCTCCCAGTGCTCGCTGCACTTAATTTGCTGGCATATGTCGCAGTCATGTAAAGACAAAGCACTGAGGGTATTAAGCAACAGCCATCTTTGCTCAGTAGTTGTCTGGCATCAAAAACAAAGACGTGGAATATTTATATCACCAACTATAAAAAACAGAGATTCAGAACAAGCCTTTAATAAACTTGGAGCTGTGCAAGTAAATCTGGCTAAAGCCTTTAAAGGTGTGATGAGATTTTCAGCTGCAGCAAATTGAATGAATAATCTAAGGCAGCGGACAAGGAGGGAAGTGAAATAATATTTTAATTGTAGCAGTTTAAGAATAAAACTCCCCAGATGTCTGGCTCTGCCTCCTTTTTAGATAGTCCCCTCCAGATACAGATCAATTTCTTTAAGGGGACTGCTGTGGATCTCTAATTACTGCCACCCCACCAAGCCCTCGTAACCTTTTGGCCCAGCTGTCTAGAGGAGAGGAGCAGCAGTGGAGAGCTCAGGGTAATGAAAGTGTATTCCTTTCAACCTCTATTTACCGAGGGAGGGTTTGCTGAGCACAACTGCTCTTTTTCCATAACATCTTGCTCACGCTCACACATACATACAGGCCTGTTGATTCGCACTGACGACCTCCTTGACGAAGGTTTACATCTCTTACAGTTAAACCAGAGTCACCCCTCTAGTAAGTCCACTGCTTTCCACAGTTGATGTCAAAAACCAAATTCATGCGCTTCAAACTCCAAAGTACAATGTGCGTACATCCCATCATAACAACTTTCCAAAGGGTTGGCTCTGCTAAACCAAGCAAGTTTGTACCTGGATCGTCAGAGTTGACTTAAGTAGTAATTTGAGGATTAGAAAATGGGAAAATGTATGTTCCCGAGGGGAAACGTCTGTAGGCGAGGGCAGTGACTTAGTGTCTGCAGGTTAATTCCCATAAGAGGGGAATACAATTATTGTATAATTGCACTCTTGCCCACAAAGCTGCTCTCTGTGGTTCCATTCATTCATAGGTTTCCAAAGGATTTGGGTTTCAATCACTGTGGCAGAGCTGTTTAGAGAAACACAATGGTGTGTACAATTCTAAAAAGCACTGAAACTGAAAGGCAAAAACTTGAAACTGAAGTGATGAATTACATCATCACAACTCCCTCTGGCTCTTACTTACTTCATTACTGCTCTTACAAGTTTGAGCATATGAGCTTTACCCTTGGGATTTCTATTTGCTGTACCAAATTGTTATGATCGTTAGAAATTTACAGTTATCGCAATCTTTAATCTCTTTCTTGACAAAAACATCAAATGTGTAGAGTACATTCCAAAGCAAACTGTCTGATCTAATGAGTCTCAAAAAAGATTCTTGATACCAGATGTTTAGGGATAATGTCACAAATATACAGCGCCACTTCTAATGTGCACAACCAAAGAAATGGGGAATTTCACTGCGTTTACTTATTGAGCAGCAGATGAAGCAATGGATTCAGACTTTTCGGACCTCTGATCTCATCAGGCAAACACAGAAACTGTAACTGTGATTTCAAATAAGATGATTTCACATAAACAGCCCAAGCTACAAAAATGGAAATCTGTGGCTATACCAGTATTGAAAATAAGAAGGGATTCTGATTTATTTGCATATACAAAACCCATCGCAGTAGTAGGTCATATTGATTATCTCATACAGTTGCACTCTGCATCTCTGTGGCCATCATCAAGCTTTTGTTACCTTATTGAGCAACCTCGACTTAATCTTTAAGCACCTTTATGTGACCTTCATCCCACCAGCCAGCTACAGTGCATCCACATGCCATTTTAAAACCATGACTAATATCTGTTGAGAATTGCTGTGATGTCTCCAAAATGACTGTGTCATTCTTTTATGTGCTTGTTTTGCAAATTGGTTGAAAAATGACAAAGGGTGAATAAATACTCTGCACTTAGCATCCCATTTTCCTTTTCAATTCATTAAGCCTCTGAGTGTCCACCATTTGTTAAACACTCCTCTCCTCTATCTGACTGCTCATAAAAAGCCTTTCAATCATCTGTGGCCATTTGCATCCAAACATAATCACATTGTTTGATGCAAAACTTGTCGTGGACACAAAGACAATAAGTGCAGCCTCACTTCCAGCCATGAAAAGCTCATCTTTAAAAACAATCAATATTCATTTAGCTGCATTTAAAGGACAATAGCCGTGTAATTGCTTGCAAAAATAAATGGTTATTAAACAGATGCTCCACTCTGATGCTGTTAGAAGGTGTACATCTGAGGAACAATACAGATACTGCATTAACTGTTTAATAACTGTGGACTACGCAGCAACCAGCAATTATCAAATATATTAGAGAGTACATACGTAGCTCCTATAATGTGATTTGTGAGTTATAAGAAATAATTAGGAATGACCAGCCAATCAATTGGTAATGTTTAGGATATTCACATTTGTGGTTTTGTAGTTAACTAGCCTAAACCGGAGTCCATTTTTAGGGAAGAGCTAGGGCTGGCCATATTTATGTTCAAAATAGCCGAAGAATGTATCGCTATATTGACATCTTTGTGTTTTTGTGCTTTCCTCGCAATATGCAGTGTAAGAGACACAACTTTGTGCTGTTGTTTGAGCATTCGTACACATGATTGGCCGTGCTCTCAAAATCACGTGTCAGGCATGCAAACACTTTCTCATCTGATTGGCAGGAGCCTTCTTCTTCTCTTATCTTATAGCAGGTCTGTAACCACTACTAAATATTCAAGGTAAATGTTGCTGGATTAAACTAGATTTCAACATAAAAATATTTGTGTAAAAATGCGTTGCAAGAGTAGTGTCATGCACACATAATGAAAATGTTGGCACCAAGAGAGCAGCGAAGAATTTTTCACATCCACAACATGCATGCAAACATGTCAATGATCTGCCTGAGAAAATCCATCACCGCAAGCATCTGATGCCGCAACCTGCGCCAAAAACAAGCCAACTCTGTGACCCACTTTCAATCTCAACTACAGCCTGTCAACAGGTGTGACGGGAGACAGAGTGTAGAACAAACTTTGGCTGTCAAAGCAAAAAATGAAAGGCGGAGTTTGACAAACGGAGCCACGAAAGATCTGCCTTGTCAGTGGCATCTCATTAGTTGGTATGGTTCCAGCACCCTTGTAAATGCTGTCGTCTGTAAAAGCCCTAATTAGAAACAACTGAACAGATGTAAG
>OMOW01061030.1:3373-14927 GCA_900312555.1 Lamprogrammus exutus
TTCTGTAAAATGAAACTTATTTCGGAATTTCCTCTGTGATACATATATCAGGAGAAAAAGAGCAGCATACACTAAAAGCTCCATTCACAGAGCAAAAGCAAAGAAGTTTCATTTTACAGAATAAAATTTACACCAGACGTTTGTTAAAGGCTCATGTGTGTAGAAGTAGCGCCGTTATGTTTTTGTATTACGGACTGTGAGGTAAGGAAAGAAACAGCTCCAGTTCACTGTGTCACGGCTCAATCACGGAACTACCAGAGTGCAAGGGTGAGGAATCAAATGCAGGAAACACAAAACCGGGGATGAGGAACAGCTTGTATTTTGAAATAAAGTCCCTAGATATGGCAACACAAAGGACAGGCAAACCTTAGCCTTAGGGCAGGAAGAGTCCAGAACTCAAAGCAAACAAAAATTCAAGGCAGGCAGGGCAAAAAAAAATCAATAGTCCAAAATTCCAAGGGCACAAGGAACTCACATAAGGAACAACGTACAAGAAATGTTGCTCCCAATAAAGACCACAGGTATTGACAGTGATCTGGAGCTTCATCGTCTTGTCTCATACACACCCTGCCTTTTCTCAACAGGTGTGCAGAGACTCTGGTTCAACTGGGATCGCCAACTACAAAGCTGCATTGGACCTGTGTGAAAAGTTACTTTGGCTTTGGGATGGCTTCTATTTTACCAAATCCAAACCAACCCTGTGAATAGTTCTCAATTCTGCATTCCTGAGAGTTGTCAAATCATCCGAATAGCCTGTAATTTAGTACTCGTGTTACTTCACGCCTACACCAACACATCCCCAAACGAACCCTTTTCACTCTGATATAAGATACTAGCTGCCTCCTCCCTGTAGTGAGGTAGGAAATATAAGTTCCCTTTTTCAAAATGGAAAACAGTTTATCAGGTCACTGTAGTGCAAACAACTTTTATCTGATGTTGTAGAGTTTGTGGATGTTGGAGTGATATCCACAAGGTCCTGTTTTTGGTCTGTTGCTGGAGACTGGGACTGTCTCTCACTTAGTAAATGGTAGATCTGCTATCTGAAAAGGTCGGGCAATCCCTGTTTAATTGTTTGCAATGTGGTTTGTAATGTATTATTTCAGAGATGTGGCTTTGTTGCTGGCTTGCATTGCAGTATTGTCGTTGTTTTTCTCCTCTTGCACTTGTTTTCCATTGCTGTGGACAGACTTCCATGCTAAATGTCAAAATCTAAATATGAATGCAGTACAAAGAAAAAAGGATAATGTTTTGTTCCACTGTGGGTGGAACAAAAGGAATCAGGGCCCCATTTGCAGTTGAGCCTGGAATTTAATGTTGAGCCTTGTGGAGGCGTTAATGTAATTCATGTGTAATAGGAGGTACACTTGATAATCCCAATAACACACTATACCTCCCACCCACCTCTCAGTCTGTACCTCACAGCACGAGTAACATCAGGTCACGTGTGTTTGTTTAACGCCGGCCTTACCGTGCAGCACAGACTGGTGCAGACTCCAGTAGATGCTCAGGCAGTTCTTTTCCTTCTTCATGCCTCGTTTACACTGGCAACCATGCAGAGGGGTAGAGAGCAGTGCCGTCATGGCGTTCTCACACTGGTTACGTGCCCCGGGCCCCAGCTTTACGCTGCCGTCCCCCGCCACACACTGCCGGAGGGTGCGCAGGCGTGGGCTGCAGGTGTCGTCGCTGGAGCAGGTGTCTCCGGCGCGCAGGCAGTCGCTCCCACCCGCAGACAGAGCCAGATGGGGGAGCCCTGAAAACCAACGATGGCGCACAAGTTAGGGTCATGTATGAATAAGGCTCATTGTGTTTTTTGTTTTTCACGATTCCCAGCAAAAAATACACTGATTTTTCCAAAAGAACTAATTCGCTTGACCTGATTTTCAGCAAGAAATTATGTCCCCACACACCCAAAAGTTGTTGTGTTTCCTGTTACAAAAGAACACTAAATCCGACAGCTTGAGGTAACAGAAAGTGAAGAGAAAAACGGAAAAATGCAAATGAGCTGCTGATTATGGGCCAAGTTAAAAACAGGAAAAAGGAAATAAAATGGTTAAACTACTGAATAACGGCTGTAAATGTTATTAATAATCTAATTTACACTCTGATTGTCCTATAATGCATTTTTTAAAATCCAAATTTGACACAGCTTTTATGATTTAAAATAAACATAGAAATATTTTTTGTAAACAGGCTCTACTCATGATGAACTCTGGGCATGGGATTGGTGAGTAAATACATCCTTCATTTGTGGGATTCCTGTTAAAACAGGATGGGATTTGGCATAAGATGATGGACCATTGTAAAGTTTAAACCAATGGGATATCGGGACTTTTCTACCCTCTTTTTGCAAACATGCAATGACCTATTTCCAGCGATCTAACAATCCATACAGTGTCAACACAACACAACTCCAACATTGGTCTGGGGAGGTGTGTTGCTACTTACAGTATATGACACGTGGTGCCACTATCTGCAGCTTTTCACCAACAGGAGTAACCGTGATAGTCCAAATATCTCCAAAATGCTGCAACTTACAAAACAACAATGTCAGTGACCTTGTTTGCATGTAAATGACCTGAAAATACTGCACATTGTGCTCGAAGGGAGTTTGGGATGGTTGTATTGGTTACATTTTTAAGTGTGCCTAGTTGTGAATTAGACACACTGTTGGATTCTTGTCTTGCTGACAGAATCTCTTTAGTTTCCTTTGACGCTTCACGATTGCAGAGCTGCTGTACTTTCTGGAGGCATCAAAGTAAATCAGACCAAACTGAGTTGCATCTAACTATGAGCAGAATGTAAGATTTTATGATACATTAAATCTCTGCTGAAAGGAGTAAATTAAATTAAATGTTACGCCCCAGTCATTAGTGATCAGACAAAAGCTGGAGGGTTATAAAGCTGCATTCTAAAACTTTGAAAATTACAAACCTTTAATATTCGACCTGTCATTTTATTCAATAGTGACACCGGTGGCTGCATTTAGATGGGGTTTGATGCCTCTCTCACCAATTTGTTCTGATGTATTCATATTACACTGAACTCTATGCTGCCACAGCTGCTGTCAAAACAAAGTGACACATTTATTACAGATTGGCCCTGAGAGAATCTGCGTCGTGTGTGAGGGGGACAACATGTATACTGTTTCCTTCTTTTATGTGGCACTAATCACACGCAGCTTTATTCCCTTAAGCACAGTAAATGTTTTATTTATTAGCAGGGTCTGTGTTACATACACATTTAAAAAGGATGCAGTTGTGAAAGCAAGTACAACATTTGTTATTACCCTTTTAGGGTGATAAATACATATAAAAACAGTTATGGAGCACACGTAAATATAATGAAAATGAAATTTTATCTACTCACATTTCACACTTTCTTATTATGTTGGTTAAAGTGACTATCCACTATTTGACAGATTGGCAGAAATCATGTCCAATGACTTTACAGTGAATCTTCTGAATACTTTTTCTGTGTGGTGAGTTAGTTTAGCAATCAAGCCTTCATGAAATCAGACTCATTTACCCTCATACACACACGTTTTCACACTTATGCTGCATTCGAGTGGTGTTGGATATTGGGAAATACCAATTTTACAACTTGAAAGTTCAACCAGCTGACAAATGTCGTATTTACAAGTCATAAACTCAGGATTCTTCATGCTACACAAGTTTACCAATTGTGACATAGAACGTGACCTTTTCACTTTTTGGGCTAAGGGAAAATGCCGATAAATGGTGAATAAACCTGAAAAAACAACCTGTGATCCGTTCCTGTTCTTCTCCTCTCGCAGAACAGACAATGCCTGAAGCAATTCTTTGCATTTCTTTACATAAAACAAAAAAATGCAGTTTTTCGATCTTCTGCACCTCAAGTTTTCAACTAATGTGTCCCTACAGTCTAATGGTGACGAGTTACACTACCTACACTAGAACTAGTACTCATATTTTACCTCTCCCCAGGTTATGTGGCCTAATTCAGAACATAGTTGGATAAAATCGAAAACAACATCCAAGGCTTGATTGATAAATTCTGATCCAAGCATGGACTAACAAAATCTAGCTCAAGACCACAGTCATGGTTCTTGATGCCTAATTCTGATTTTGCTTACATCCAAGTTTTTGGCTTTTATATCTTCTTTTTTAAGTGGACCATATCTAATTCCTGTGTTTACACCCGATATAACCTGTATGCAACAATGGTTTACTTTCCAGTTTTAGCTTTGTGAAGCAAGATCTGTCCGAGTTGGTTATATTCGTAATTGGTTAAGGCAGAGACAAAGGGTTAGAGCAGCAATAAGCAGCTTGGGGCAATTGCACTGGCAAATATTCACCACATCACATTTACTTCCATATATGAGTGTGGAACAAAACAGATCTGAGTATATAAATTAAAGTTATTATTATTATTAATAATATCTGATTCCATGTGTCGTTTTACTGTTTACAAATTCACAATGCATATTCAATATGTGCCACATCAAAAAAAATCAGAAGTGGGTAATGGTGTAAATGTACTGTAGCAATAATGACTGCAAATTGACCGAGTTAGTCCATTTTTACACAACTCAGAGCCTAGGATATATCCAGGACTTGTAAACAATCACTTTGCTCAAATAATGCGAGGAATTACTGTATATTACTAAAATATACCCACGCTCATTTCTCTGTCAGGCTAAGAACTTACCAATCAACCCTTGAATATCATGCAAATCTGGATTTGAAAAGCAAAGTGTAAAAACAGACACGTGCGCAGCAGCAAACTTTTTAACCTTCCAAACGACTGAGCTAATCTGCTGCCAAGCTGTCAATAATAAAAGTCTAGACAGTGAGGCGCGATGCCTGTTGCCGTGGCTCCGGGTTGTTTGTAGATGCTAGTGAGAGAAAACATCTGCCACTCAACTGAAGAGCTCATCTTTGCTGAGGTCCTGACAGCCGCCACTTAGTGTGCCACTTCAGACCCCCTCAACAACTCACTTATTCCTACCGAGTCTGAAAACACGATTTTTCCTTATGTGAAGCAAAAAGGAAAATAAACTCCTAGTGGGTTGAGAGGGTGTTGTTCATTTCCGATGCAAATCAGCTCATCTCAATAAGCTTGTGGGATCAAGTATTGCTACCTTGAAAACAAGAAAGCAGGTAAAAACACACGTTGCTCCACTCCTGTGGCCATATTCTTCGCTTGGTGTGATGACAAAATATTAGAAAATTATTTCAGGCATTTCGTTTCAGTATCTGAAGGTGCAGGTGGAAACACACAGAGAGGTTTAAGTAGAGGTGAGATGTGGGGAGGTGGGTGGGTTGTTACTTATGTCTATACCAAGTCCTAAAAGTGTTCTTAAAACAAGTGGGGAAAAAAACATCTGCCAGAGCTGCCAGGTTACTTCAATTTATGCCTGGAATTTGTAGCAATGACTGTCAGTGTTAGGTCTGCTGAGCAGAGGTCCAGAGCTTTAGACCAGAGCCAGTCTCCTTATTTATCTTCCTGGCAGCGCAGCATATTTACAGTGCTGAAGGAAAATGAGGGAGAAGTTTTAAAAAGGAAAACACACACAACCTCTGCAACGAAAAACAACTTTGTCATTTCTGTTTTGATGCTAAGCCCCTTTGAAACGTCTCCCTCCACAGACGACACAAACTAAGAACACACAAAACTATTTCAGAGAAAACAGAACGAACAAAGTCCACCCGCACACTGAGCCCTTTGCAGACAGCCAAAACTGAGCCCACGCCTTTGCCAGCAAGGTCTAGTGTGTGAGCACCTGGAGCTCCAAAACCTCATCCTTTATAATGGTGGATGCTCCACCTACTGGTGGAAATAAGTGAATTTATCAATTATCTCAAGAAAAAGATCAATCGGATTTTCTATTCTCTAAATGTAAACTGGCACTAATTTACAAGGAGCACAAATGTTTTTCTAATCATGGGTCATATTTAAACAGCTTAAAGAGCTATATTAAGCTCTGCCATTGTTGCACATTCTCCCATGAACGCCTCCATTTCCAGAATGCCTAACAGCTGCGTCTGTTTGGTGATTCCTTCCTAATTAGATGGCCAATTGCAGCAGAGAGGAGGTAACAAATTAATAAATGCACTCAAATTAACACACCAACCAAGCAACTCTCTCTCTCTCTTTCTCATACACACACCCCACATGTGTTTATATGTGTGTGCGACTTCAACAAGTGTGCTTTCCAAACACTTTTTTCTAACATGCATGAAATCCGCACTCTCGCTTCGGGCCAGATTGCTGGACATTGGGCCAACCAATCAGACATCAGACCCACCTGATTATGAATGTCAAACAACATCCGATCAGGTTGAAATTCGACCTGACTCTAAAATCAGTCAGGTTCGACTTAATCAGGTTAAAAAATTGAGGTTAAACTCATACAGTAACAGCCCAGCATAGGTCAATGTGGGTAAAAGGTGAGTATACAGTATGTAAATAACTAGGGGGGCGCCAGGTACTCCCATGACAGTCAGTATCAAAAAACAATACAGGATCATGTGAAACCAAGAAAATGACACAATTGTAGAAGATTTTTTCACATGTTGTAAGATATAAGGACTCAACAAGGAACAGGAATGACTCGTTAAAACAGATTTGTTCTGTTTGCTTGTGTGTGAAGGGGGTGTTTTGATTGAGTCACATTCAGCATCCTTTGGCTCCAAGGCAAAACGAGAACAGCCACAGCAAAAATTCAATTGCGACGAATCCGGTGTGGAGACTCTGTTTGATATTTGTCTGAGGCGTTAAGCATCAGTCCGGTTACCCAGAGATAACCTGGAAACAGAGCCACGGCACACCGGACGCTCAAAGAGCGGTGGTCAAAATCAATTAGGAGAAATCGTGGCCTTGTCATTCAAATTTGTTCCATCCTGACATGCCTCCATGTTTATCCCACTGAGATGAATAATCTGTTTGAGCTCTCTCTCTCTTGTTTCTAAACCTATTCCTGCACTTTGCTTCTCTCTGATCTTCCCTCTCCCCATCATCCCTTGTGCTTATCTCTCTGTTCTCACCTGTTTCCCTATCTCTGTCTTTTTATCCCCCCCTTGCATGCTAACACACCTGGTCTGGTTCAGACCGGATGAGTCTGAAATTACAGAGATATTTCAAGAAACACAAAGCAAAGCTGAATTTATTTTTTCCCCCCCTGCAATCATGTGCAGGTGAATCATTCTCCAAGCTAAAAACAGACAAGCTGAGATGAATCCGTAACATTGGTGACGGATTTAACTTAGAGCTGGAAGCGCTGAAAGAAATACTCAAAGTATCACAACGGATAAATACTCCATTACAAGGAACCTAATAGTGATCAACACATCACCAGGCCCAAGGTGTGAATGACTCTGCCAGACGAATGACTGCAAATTGCAGCAAAACTGGAGATTTCTGGGGATTTTTAAATAATAAAAAGTTCCAAAATTGAAATATAAGTTAATCACATTGTATAAATATAAGTTTTCCACCTAAAGTTGGAAATAGTGTAAAAGTCTGGACAGAAAATGTGTATGTCCAATTTTGGGAATTTTAATTTCAGGTCAGTTGAACGCAAAGTCAATTTGGTTCCATTTCCTCAGTTTTTTTGCTGTTCCAATTTCATTTTAGCTTCATGAGTTTTTGACCATTTTTATTTTGGTGACCTACATAATAAAAAAAATTTTTTGATGTAGTTTTAGTTTTTTAGAAGGAAGTTTGAACTTTTAAGGTGAAGAAACCTCCAAAGCTTACAACAAACTGGAAGTTAGAGTTTTGCCTACGGCTTGACATCACTTAGCCTGTTTAGAGAGGAGGGACGGCTGGTAGATATGCTGATATGGATTATGGGTCTTAAATGAAAAAATAGAAACAGATTTTCATCTCCACTGATTTTTATCTTATTTCAATTAGTTTTTGGGTGTGATATTTTAATTTCAGTTTAGTTTTCTCACTTTGGCTTTTAATTTTTATTAATACCCTTGGTTAAGGGATTACATTGTCCTCTACAGTCATTACATAAATGCATGGAGTATAACGTATAATATTTCCCCCTGGTAGAGGTCTTCATGGTCCACTTGTTTCCAACCTGGGATCTGAGTTGGTTCGGCTCCAAATTACATTCTGGCATATCAGCTTCAAGTCTTAAGGTCTCGCATAAAGTTGACCGTTGGAGGAAAAGGTCTTTGTTGATTGGTAGTGCATCATTGTGAAGGACCGAGCAGATGCAAAAATAAGGATTTTATTAACCCAACCAAGGGAAATCTGGGTAACAAAATCAAAGCGTGCTAAAATGAAACAACAAAATCGGCTCCTAACTTAAGATACAGTCAAATTAACAAGCTTAAACAACAGAGATGGCCAAGAAAAAAAAAAGAAGCTCCAGAACACACTGAACAATACACAGGACTACAACTCATCAACAGCTCTCTTTAACCCCCTTCCCCAACATGTTGGAGTGAGCCGTTCCAGTTCCTGTTCCTTAGCCTCTTCCTGTTTTGAAGTCCTCCAGTCCCCCTGCTGCACCAGGTAACTCAAAGAAAAGGATAATTACTCAATGACAAAGCCTGTTAACTCAATGTAAATCAAATGAAAATGTTAATAAAATACATGTTTAAATCAAACGGAATGTGCCGTGTTATTCAATTAACATGCATCTACCCCAGCATACATGTAAAATATGAAACAGTGTCTTGGTGTTCCTGGTGCACTGTTAACCACACTGACTGGGGTATGGCAGATTATGCTGCCATCACAATCATGCTGCTGCTAGTGTTGGCGCTCTCTCTCTATTTTGTGACTGTTTGGGCCGACCTCATTTTGGATCAGGCCTAATTATCCTCAGATCTTTTTCAGTCCAGCTCTGACTGTCCTCAGGTCCCTTTCAGGTTGGGTCTCTCTCTTTTCTTTCCTTTTTTTAATTAATTCATGCATGTAACAACCTTTACTACCCAACAATCCAAAATTCTGGACTCTGAAGAGGTCTTCTACCCCTGGAATGTTGAGGAGTAGAAGTACAAAGTAGAACCAACAGAAATACTCAAGTGAAGCTGAATTTTCTCAAAATTGTACTTGAGTGCAATAATTGAGTAAATGTACTGTACTTATTCATGAACTAGGAACATGGCTCTTCATGCTCCTCTTCCTCCCACCTAAACCCCAGGCGCCACCACAGCCATTGGCACCACTCACTGCCGTCAGCCAGTAGCCATCAGCCAAACTAGGTAAAGCATCCTCTGAAATCTGTTAAAGTTGCCTGCATTGCGCTCGTATTTCCTCAAGTCTGAAGGAAGCAACTGAACTAAAAAAACTGACAACATTCACTCTCTGATAACTGATGTTCTTCCCTCCAGAGAGTTGCTCAAATGAATGCCATGCTACATAAGTTTGACTCAACTTTATTTACACAAGCAAATAACGCAGTTTTAACTATTCATCTCATTCATAATTCTAAAAGTACCTCCACCAAGGCCGAACAAGCCTGGACAAAATGTGTCTTGTTCTGATGATATAATGACCTAAAGAGAAATAAACAATAATAAACAAATTTTCTCTGGATATTTCTCTAACAATTGAAGATACATCAAAATCGTTTGTACTCTACTGAAGTGGCTGTTGCGTGTTTCTGACCCATATGTTACTGAACTACATTTCAATGAATGTGCCCCCCTGTCCAGGCATAGATTTTAGACCAAAGTGGACCCAAGCCCTCCTCCTCCCCTTCCTTCTGTCCCTCCTGTCTGTTTGTCTGTTTCCTTTTGCATCCTCTCTTTCCTTCCTTTCATTTTTTGTTTTGCCTTGGTGGCTTCCTTCCATCCTTCTTTATTTCTTTCCTAAAACAATTTCTAATTTCCTTCCTTAGATGATCTGGACCGGTAAAAACCTCCAGTGTCTGATTTGGTGATTTGCATTGTAATGTTACAACTATTCACAATATTTTACTTAGCACTTTTCCATTGTCATATCTCTATACTGACACAAGTAAAGGATTTTAGTGTGCACTTCTTCCACCAAATAGTGGATCTGTACGTTGTTTGTCAGAATCTTTCATGTTATTTTCTAGACTCTCTCTTGCTTGAAAACCAATCGGTGTGTTCGTGTTGCTGTATATCTGAGTGACTTGCTGTGTCCACAGCATGATGAAGCCTATTAGAGATAACAGCTCTTGCTTTGTTTTGTTTTGTTTGGTAAGTCGTTGGCGGTACCACCAAGGAATGGTGTCTTTGTTATACTGTTCTTGCTTGTTAGCTAAGTGCGTCTCCCCAAACACTTTTTAACCAGGACGACTAAGCCTGCAGGGATTTTTTTCTCCATTTTTTTCTTTCTTTCCTGTTCTCACAGCCACTAATAATGCTGGCCCTTCTTCCCGAATGCATTGCCAAACTGATTCTTTGTCTCTCTCTCTCACACACACACACACACAAAATTGCTTCAAGTTAGTTTTTTTTCATGGAGACAATTTACCATAAATTTAGTTTGCAGACTTCTTTGCACTATAATTGGTCCTCCAAATGCACTGTGATGGGGTCCTTTTTTCTGTATCATTGATTCAACAAAACACGATGAAATTTAGTGGAGAACCAAGAGACCGCTGTGGCTGTGATGCTGAATACTAATTTCCTCCCCAGAATCCTGAACGACTAATCCATTCTGTAGAAAGTCAATACCATTCCGCAAACCAGGCAACTGCAATCCGTGCATATTTCTTTGTCCATACTTTGAATTGAAAGCGTGTGTGGTCTTGTATATTTTGGGCAAGTTTTGTGACCGTTGGGGCATGTAGAAATCAGTTTTTCAAAAGCTCATTTTGTCACATTGTTACTATAAAACCGACACATTTATATTTTGCTAGATAATAACAAATTGATTTTAGACTGCAGTCCTTCAGTGGTATGAAGGACGGGAAATTAAATGATCTTGTTGCACTAAAATTAAATTACTAGATCAGTATTGAAAACAAAATCTCTATCTCTGAGGTCTGAATAGGATATCGTGGTAATGAATATACTATACAGAAGAGGCATTGCATCAGTCTATAATAAGTCTGAACAGAAATACGGTAAACAAGAGAGATTCCAGTTTTTACAATTTACTCTTGCTTTTGATCGTTTCAAACAGAAAATGTTCAAACGAATGTTCAGTAAAAACCAATTGACCGTCACAAAAACCGCATTTGGCTTCACAGTATACGATGAAGACGTGGCTACCTTCATACGGCTGGGCAGGAAAATGGAGCTCTTGTAGGCTGTATGTTACCACCTTTTCATAGCATTCGTTTGATTGACTATGGCCAATCAAAGGTGCAGCTTACTTAATGTTTACCATACACACCTGGCCCTCTTTGCTAGATCAATCACTAGATTGCCTTAAGTTGGCTCAGAGCTTGCTCAGATCGTGTTCACACCACAAACGATGGCGAGTGTTTCAAGCTCAAGGCACTGGCTTTTGCCCACACTCGAGTACCATTGGAGTCCTCTAGTGTTGTATTATTGTCATTCCTTTACATTCAAGTTACTGTTGCAAAACTAAAAATACTAACCCTAACCCTAACCCTAAAAACGGTGCTTCCATA
>OMOW01061031.1:1719-13022 GCA_900312555.1 Lamprogrammus exutus
GCGCTCTTCCGATCTATAAACAAGAACACCTGAGTTTGATCCTTCTCTGTTTCTGCTAGACTCACAACTTATCAATCAACCTTTGTAAACCAGGCAGCTCCGATTGATTTTTAACCACAATATGAGCTTAACTGAGTTCAACAAATTGACCTAATTGCCCAGGTTAACAAATGTGCTCCCCATGTATGTAAATGTAAATACTATCTTTGCAAGAGCAGTGCACAAATCATGTACAATAATATACTTAAGCACGCGCACACACACACCTTTTTATTCCAGTCAAGGGTGATTCTGCTCTGTAGTCTGACCGCAACAGCCGAGTGTTCCAGTTTTCTGATTTCAGGACTGACAGTTGGTGAAACAAACCTAAAATATAAAAATATGACACATTTTAATGTAAATAGCTCTGAAACAGTGGATGATTTTGTCTTTTACATATTCTTTATCTTTTCACATCACCACTACTTGACTCTTGGTGTTTGAAACACACTGCATATGGAGGTGCGTACTTACCTCAGTGGAGTACTGGCTGCGGTCAGGCAGGGTTTGACTTGTGTGTGACTAAGGATTTCTGGTGCTGATGTAGTGGCGCAGCCTGCACATAAAACATATTTATGTTATCAAAGTCATAACAATAGCAAAGGCATAATAACACAGAAATGTGCACAGAGCAGTTTAGACTCTGAGCCAACAATGACGTAAAAAATGTTTGAAAAGCCACCATTCAGTGAATTAATGTTAATGAAAATCTGATTTACCTGGTATGTAGTAATCTGACTGCTGGTCTTGAGTTTTAGCAGTAGGTTTATGTAATGATGGTGGCATCTCACTAGCAAGCATCAAGTTCTCATCATCAAAGTCATCCCATTCGTTGCCAAGGTCAAAGCTGACACTCGGTATTTGTAAGGACACATTGTTGCAGTAAGTTGCTGCAGTGGAATAAGTGGTGCTCCCACTGATCAGGTTTATTTGAGGTGTAGAGTTCAGACTCACACCTGCACTCATTCCTGGGTGTTTCCACGTTGAAGTCCCTGAACATAGATGAATATACCGTGAAATGTTTTGTAGAAGATACACAACATTTGGCAGTACAAGAAGTATACAGTAGGTGCTTTGTAGTTAATGAGCTAATGGCTTGTCATGTTACACATTAAGGTCAGTTAGAGTAAGTTGGTCAGACATACGTTGAAAGCGAGGATGAGTTGCACCAAGGGTTTGGACAGATTCTCCCACCATCCCATGCATTTCTTCCACAAAGTCATCATCTCAAAAAGAGAGAACAAGAGAATGAGCCAGCGTGAGAGACTAACAAAACGAGAACATGAGTTTTTTCTGTTTAACAAACTATGTATAGAATTTAGAGCATCCGTCTTTATGCCGCTTATTTACCACTGTCATGGTCATCCACACCAATGATGTCTGGCACTTCTTGTGTAAGATCTATGGTCTCAGAGTGAGGTCTCACTAAAGCCTCGTACTGGTTTCCTCTATACCTGAAATCAAAATAAAATAAGATGTGAATATAATGAAGGTCCGTAAGTTTCCCTGAAATCACATTTGTTTTCACACAAAACAAGTTTTATTATCATGTTTCTTATTCAAAATGTTTGCTGCATCAGCTCTAAGTCTATAATATCACAGTGCTTACCAGGAAACAGATTGTAGCCTCTCTTTGGGTTTGTAAGCAAACTGCTGCACGTTGACAGACGCAGACTCATCACTCATCTTCATCTAAAGGCAGAAAGTAAACTTGTAAACACAGGTGTATTATTAATAACAGCTGTACTTACATTTTTCATTCACAAAGTAAATAAAATTGTTTGTATATTTGACCAGTTCATTATTGTCATTTGCCATCTTCTGAAACTTTGGAAGAATTTTTTCCAAAATTCTATAATCTTACATATGTTCTGTTTCTTTACGGCATTTCATTATTATCTTATAGACCTTTATTTTCATTCTTTATTAATCTAGACAGTAAATTCACAGCAACTCATTAGCTCATTATGTGCATTCAACATCAGAGGTTGTTAAAAGAAAAAATGTACCACAGAGTTGAATCCTGTTCTTAAAGCACCTCATGTCTGTATGGTGGCCACAATGTCACAGAGTGTGAGAGATCTCTTTTTCTTCCTCACCTTGAGTCTCTTGACTGGCGTCTGCAGGAGTGTGTCACATCTGCTCCTCAGGTCTCTGAGGTGGCAAGAGAAACCCGACTCTTCATTTGCTGACCTCTTCTGCGCCACAGGTACACCTACTTTACCTTTGGTGGGACACACACACACACACACACACACACACACACACAGGGGAAGACTTAGAATGCACAGACTGATAAATATACATACAAGGAGACAAACTGTATGCTTGAGTGAAAGATGTGTGATCATACTCACAGCAGTCGTGGCCACACAGGTCTTTATTCTTGCAGAAATGGTTGCAGTGTCTTTTATTGCCTAAGTCTAAGTGTGAAGCAAAACATGGGTTAAAAGTACCAATTACCAAGAAGAAATATATGAATATGGACTATTTCACACATCAACAAAATGATCAATAAATCATGAAGTGTAATACCACGTTCTGTAGTAGAAGTAGCATTTTCCCTCTGTGGGTCAGCCTGCTTTGTAGACTGTGGTTTCAGTGCAGAGAGCTGTGCTCTCTGACTAGTAGGATTGGACAACGTGTTATATGGATTATCAGCCCCAAACTTTCTGGCTCCAGAGTAGTACACACTGAACGTCTGCTGGATGTCCAGGCCCACTACAGGACACGTAGAAATGTAAATTACATTAGGGGAGGAGAGTGCACAACAAATTAAAAGAAATCTTCTCCATTTAAATAGGCTGGATGACTGATTATGAGATTGAAGACACTTGTGATACTAAAGAAAGAAAATAGTCTGCTTGAAATATCAATACAATCCAATGATTTATTATCACTTCTCACCGGTATCAATAATTTTGTCCAGGCCATTGTCATTTGTTTTATGATTTAAAATAATATGTTACATCGAAAATCAAAACCATATTGTCAGTTCTATTAAATTTGGAATAAAGAATGGTGGGTGCCAATTTCGTTTGTCAGTTTCAACTTATTTCAGGGAAAATTGAGTTTTTTTGGTTTTTCTTTGAAGGGAAGCAACAATTTTAGCCACGTCTGTAGTTTGAAATTACCATATTCTGAGCTGATGAGATTGACACTGATCTCCTCTCCCTTTGACGCCCTTGCCACTTCAATCTTCCTCGACCAGCTCCCACATCTCAACACCACTGGGTCCCTGGAAAATGAACAGAAAATGCCAATTAAAAAGTAACAATCTCTATATTCTCAAATTATAATTTGGTTTTTAAAAGTGTTCCTAAATTAAGGAAACAAGGCTGTGTCTTGTAATAAAATGAAAGATAAAATGAAGGTAAGAGAAAGAAAGCAAAAAAAAAGTTAATTTCTCACGCTAGTTTCTGTAGGAAGACCACAGTGTTGTCAGAGTCTCCTATGATCAGAGTGACATAGTGGTGGTCTGGAGCTGTTCTCTTGGACTGCAGCTGTGTTTGGTTTTTTAGGTTGAGCTTTATCACAATCTCTGCAGTGGTGCAGCTATACCTTGGAAGCTGGGAAGCAGGAACAAGCATGAAAACTACCCACATTTTGAAATTGGACGATCAAAAATGATGCAGTGAATGGTTCATTATTTGACAAAATATTCTCAAATATGTTATACTAGTGGCTGTATTTGTTCCTTTGATGAGAAGCTCCTGCAAATCCTTTTACCTGCTCCAAACTGACTTCATACTTGGGGAGGTGTATGACAGATTCTCTGATTTGGTTTCCAAATGGTGGATGTCTGTTGACAATCTGCAAAAAGTAGATAAAGTTAGCTAAACTTATACAGAGATGCCGATAATCTGAAAATCTTATCACCTGTTTTATGCAAAAATTTAGATTTTGAGACAGCACTTGAATAACATATACTATGCAATTTCAACTCAGCAAAGTCACTGGGGACAAATTACTACTATTGAAATGCATGGTCACGTCAGAAAATACTTAGTGGAATTTGGCACATTAGTCATAATGAAAAATTATAAAGAGAACAACATGGGTATAGAGTAGATATTAATTCAGTTTCTTAACAGCATTGTGGAGATTTCCATTTCGATTTCAGAGGGTGTTGCGGGTTGAACTGAATAAAAAGTGGAAGCTGATAATCTGGCAACTAATATGACCCATACATGCTTCATAGTAGTAATAAGTATTCAATGTCATTTCCAATTTTTCAAACTGACCAGCTCAAGTTCCCTAGCATTGGTTTGCTCTATTTTGCTGAAAGCTGTGAGTCCAGCGTTCACCATGGCTGTTGACAGGGTCAAGCCTGAAATGTACATTTGTATTTTAAACAGCAGTTAATGTGAGGTACTTCTAATAAAATGAATGAATCATCATATGTAAACTAACAATTTTAAACAGAAATATGTATACAAAATACTAGTTCATGGTTCCTCTATTATCTATATTTGCACAATTTTACACTATTTTAATATTTAAAATAGAACATTATTGTACTTTGCATATTGTACTATGCATATCAAACATACTTTTGAACCACACATATTGTAATTGTAATTCTATACATGTATCATAGTGTCAGAGAGATGTAACCACCTATCTTCTCCAGCTGTTTTGAAACATAAGGCGAGTTCTCCCAAAGTTTGGCTCTGAAACACTTGGCCATGATCAGGGAGTTGAGCAGAGCAGAGAAACCTGTCCTTGATCGATGACTGAGAAACTCTGATAAACCTTATTGGGATCAAAACAAATTAAAAGTTTAAAAAAAAGTTACTATGATGGGGCACTAAAGTCCAATTATGATTGATTAACGATAACCACAGACAAAAATACTGTAACAATACGATATACAGTCTAGCAATATATGTTTATTTGTTGTCCTACATACATCTGCTGATGCGCATTCCATTCTTGAAAATCTTCGCTGTGTCCTGTGCGAGTCCAAACTCTTGAATTGAGATGGAACCCAGCTGAGCCTGAATTAAGCTGAAGACAAATAAAATGCAGTAAGCACACAATATGTATAGATATTAGTCCATAAGAATATTAATTTTACAAGACATTCATAACACATCAGTTACTTCCACACTGCTTTTCCTTTAATAACCCTACCAGTTCACTTTCATCTCATTAGTTTTGATCTTTCCTTCGACGGGAAATCTGGAAAAATACAGATACCATACAGAATTTACAATAGATTGAGACTACTATGCATCCCCCTCCCTCATTTCAATGAAGACAGTGTAAATACCTTTCCTCAAATAAACAGATGTTCAGTCTGATAGAGATGAACAAAACTACTCCCGCTAGAAGCATTTATCAATCTCACTAAAATCTTCTGCATATAATCTGACCTGATGGTGACTCTGTTCTTGTCCCTGTTCAAAGTGTTCAAAGGCCTCTTCTCATTCATCCTTAACTGAATGATGCTGAACTCTCTGCTCTTTGACACCAGGTCAATCTGTACACAGAGCAATTTTCAATCTGCATTATATCAATAGAAATGAAATACTGTGAAATACTGTACAGTGTATATAAATACAATGAAATACCAGATTCAAGAAATTAAAATCATTTCCTGTTATACAAATTGAGCCTAATAAAAGTTACTTGCAATGTCTCTGTATCTGGATATTAATCAAACAAAACCTACCAGTTCAGACAGGCTCTCAGTCCCAGCAACTTTGCTGAACTGTTTCATGGTGTCAAAGGCGACACAATACCTAGCCATCAGCCTACCTGCCTCTGGGAGGTACAAAGGCAAAGTACATAGTTTTATTTGACAACTATATGGTTAATTTTTGACAGTCATTGAAGAAGAATGTAGATACAATCAGATATACACCACTGAACCTAAAGTAACCACAGAGGAGAGCATTACATTTATGGTAACAGCAAATAACTTTAAAACTTTTTGCTTCTCTACCAGTGGGTTTGATGTTGATATCCTCATCCATGTTAATCAGACCAATGGAGGAGAGAGAGTTGAGGTTCTTTAGACAGAGTTCTGTAACAGTAAAAAAAAAAAAAACAGCAATCACATACAACTTCAGTGACTTGAACACTCTTAGTTGTAAGTCCACATGACTCAATAACCTAACCTGACAGACCACAGTGAGAAGTATTGTTGGTTTAAATGCATACAAGAGAATGATCCAAATAGTAATATGCTTAAAAGCCACTTAAAAAATCTAAGAAACAAAAGAGTTGTGGCCCACCTTGTAATTTAGCTTCGACTCCATATCTGTCCAACACAGCAGAGAAACCTGCAATGGGATTCAAATAACTCTGCTTTGACTGGATTTACATATTGTATGCTTTAATATTCAAATGACTGTGCAGCAGCAATAACGTAAAGACTGAACCCTTGTTCTGACAGAGATTCTTCTCTTTGTGTTTGTGCCTTCAGCTCTGACCATAGTGTGCAGGTTTCTTGAGGGCTCTGATGTAGAGAAAGGTGGAGCGTATCCAGTCCAGAGCCATGCTGACATCACTGATGGTTTGGAGGACAATCTCAGCATTCAGGTGCTCCACTAGGTGACTGTGTAAGCTGGGGGAAAGGAGATACTGTTACAGACAAAGTTGAATAACAAGAAAAACAATAGCAAGTGACTAAACAGTTTTACCTGCTCTCAATGATTTCCACTCCACTCACAAGCTTCATATATCTTTCTTTGGTTTGGAACTTAGTCATGATCACTGCAGTTGCTGATGTGTCAAACTAAAGGCAGAAATAACCAAAAAATGTCCCCTTTCATTATTAATATCAGTTACTGATGCCCTAATAAGAAAAATGTCCAAGACGATCAATAAAGAATGTGAACATTATTTCACCATTACCTGTGGTCTTCCAGCTCGACCAATCATCTGCAGCAGGTCAGCCTCACTGTACTCCTCACAGGAGCCTGCAACATACTGCATGGTGGACTTGATCACCACTAGATGAGCTGGCAGGTTCACTCCCATGGCCAGAGTCCTGGTGGTAACTAAGATATTGGAAATCAAAAACACAAAAACCAGAACACAAAACACAGAAATTCAATGTCCTGTTACAAACACAAATGTATTGTGGAAATAAAATCAATCATTTTAATTATACCGGCAAATGGTCAAAGAATGTGGTTGAGCACAGGCACATATATTGTATATTTCCTGGTAAACCTTTGAATAGTGATGCAGAGATACAATTAAGGTCAAGTTTAAAAAAAAACATTTTAACGAATGACAGTCATGTATGAAAAGCTTAACATATTACATACATATCAGGCTAACAGAAGTGTATATTTGTATTCATAATGGTCAATATGGTTGGGAAAATATGATCTTGTCATGAGCCTGTGTTGATCCTGTTTCCTGTCTGCTCCTCCCTGGTTGTCTGTGTGTGGGTGCGTCTCCACTTGGTTCCAATTTCCCTCTCCTGCCCGTCACATGCCTCTATCAGCAAATCAGTTACTCCTCAGTTCCCAGCTCAACACCTGATCCCCGTTCCCTCATGCCTCCCACAATTTATATTTGGCCTGTTCTCCTTTGTCCCTTGCCAGATCATCTTGTAAGTCTTCAACACGTCTCCTGATATGTTTCCTGATGTAACTTCCTTGTTGTTCCTCACATTTGTGCCTAGGTTTTCAATATTCTGGTGTTATCTTGTGTTATCTTGTTCTCCTGTACTTTTTATTCCATGCTCCATTTTTCCCCTGCCAGTTATTTACATTTTGTTTCCCGGTTTGCCTGCATCCTGTTTGTCTGTGGGTTTTTTGGTATATCATTAAAGACTGCCTCACTGCCACACTTCCACCAGTTTTTATGTTGTTTCCTGCATTTGTGTCCAGACCCTGACCCAATCCCTTGACAGATCTAATGGTACTGGTTTCAAAAAACATATCATATACTTATTTTTATAATACATACAGTACTTGCTATAGTGCCACTAAAGCATTTACATGATATCTGACCCGGTGAACACAAATCTAGAGCTAATGTTTTGCAATGGCTGAAATACTGTGCATGTTGATTAAACCTGTAACACTCGTCTTTCCTGTTTATCTCTGCAAAGGATCAAGAAAACATCCCTCAAATCAGGATCATGTTGCACACATGCATTTACAGCACTGGGTGTAATACAATTCATTTAGCAAAGATTTCTCACAGAGGACAGGCAGATCTCCTACAGTGAAGGCCTCTTCTATCAACTTCCTATCTGACAAGTCAACTCCTGCGTGGTGGTAACCAACTCCTAACATCACCAAATCTGGATCACAAACACAAAACAAAAATATTGTTATGTGGCAGATAATTAAAGCCACAGTCAAACTTGTCTGTTCCTTCTCATTGAATCAGGGCAGAAACACATCTCATGATTGTGTTTTTGACATGAAGTACGACCAACAGTACATATTTGCATATGGCTTTGCAGGAATTAATGGCTACAATATATTAACATTGTTTAGGATATCAAACATGACATGAAACTTTTTGTTTTATTTAACATTCACTGAATTATAATCTATGAAACAAACTGTATCCTGTATTATGATGTGTCACAGAAGAGACTGCGAGTTGTCCAAAGGACTTACCCCTCAGTTTTGAATCCAGAATGGAGTTTGCATAGTTCATCAACCTGAAGAACATTTTACAGCAACAAGAGTGAAAGTGAAAGTAAGTAAGTGAAATTAGCTAAATTAAATTTTTTACTGATCTGTTATTATGAATCACAACTATTGAGTAATTATTGATGGTAAAAGATATAACCTTTGCTTGTGCTCAATGCTCATGGTGAACCTAGCATCCTTGGCTAGAACTGATGCTGACTGTTGGGCTCCCTTCCTTGTTGAACAAAACTGCAGAAAAACATTTCAGAGCAATTCACCATGAGGTTTGCTACATCTAATCCAGTCACCTTTCATAAGTTTTCATAACCTAAACTTGTTCAGAGAAATAACATTACACAAAAAATGAATAACACAAGTTTATCCCAAATTCCTCACTCACCACTAGTGCAGGCTTCTGGTCAGAGTAAGTCTGTATGATGTTGGCCATCTTGTAATTGAGTGACAAGTCAAACTTGAACTCTGTTTGGTTTTGGCTACAGGGGAATCCCAGAACCACTTTCCTCAGCTGCACTGGACGGTGGCTTTCATCCATTTCCAGATATGTGGCTGGGCCGCTCTCATCAGACAGCCAGTCTGCAATCTAAGAACAGGTACACATTTCGAGCATTGACAGCACAATGTGCCGTGGATGATTTACAAAGCTTAAACTGTTGTTGTTTTTATTCCTTTATTTATCCTTTATAGTTTTTATTCTTTAGTCAGTCTGCCTTCAATGGCTTTTAATTATTTTTTATTCTCAACTGTGACCAGACATGCTCACAGTTGACAATGACTAGACATGCTTATTCACACATGAACTTTTCTCTGCCACTTACATCAGAGATGTTGGGTATGGTGGCTGAAACAGCCACAAACCTCATGGAGATGTCTGCCTGTTTATTCTCTGCTGTCCTGTAGGCATGTACTGTCTTCATCCTGCTCACCACCACTTCCAGAGTGGCACCACGTGTGGTGTCTTTCACCACGTGTACCTGGAAGTACAAGATCCGTCACCCGTCGGCAGCAGTTCAACAAGTTAAACATGTTATTAAAATATAGTTATCCATTCTTTTTTATTTTCCCTTTCGTTTCTTTGTCCCTGAAGTCTATTATTAACAAGGGAGATCCCTGTCTAAATTTGGATGAACCAAAAAAATACCTATCGTATTACATAGCCCAAAAACATGACAATCTTTTAATGAATTTTAACTTTGAATTGATCACTGTCTTGAGGCTGATGGGCAAGTGGTGTGCTGTTGATTGCCGTTCACATAATGTAGCATAATTAAAACACAATGTAGACCGTACATTGTGTGCCACAGGAACACACTGCACACATAGAACACAGTGAGCAATGTGCTAGTAAACACAATATCTACCAAACTCTCTAACCTCATCAATAAGGAAGAGCCTGACAAGCTGCAGCAGACCATTATCCTTCCATTTCCTCGTCATACTGTCCCATTTTTCCTGAGGAATGGATTGACATAAAACAGCATGTCAGATTGTATTTTTGGTTCTAATCTTTACTCTCCTCACATTTCTGTCACATTTGTTAGAGCAATGGGACATATTGTTGTATTACACACAGGTGTGGTGAGGATGATGTGGGCGTCCTGAATCTCAAAGAAGTCATCAATCTCTGTGTCACCCGTCAGCTCCTTACAGCTCAGACCCAGAGGACTAAACTTCTGCCTCCAGCTCTCATAGCACTGGCTGCAGAGAGCTTTGATGGGAGCCACTGCCAAAAACAAACAAGATAATTCCAACTACCACAGAAATACCCTAAATCTGTAACGCAATCAAAACAACATGGACATATTACACATGAACAAATCAGAAAAAGAATCTTAAAATCCCAAATGTATTAAGTTTGAAGTTATCGGACGTAGGATTTCTTCCACCTGTAATTTTTGCATTCAAATCAGTTACAAATTAGGAAAATTTTTCATATTCTAAACTTTCTGGGTAGGAATATTTTTTCTGCCTTGTTTTTTACTTTTGCTTTTTGAACTGTAAAACATAACCTCCTAAATGTAATGCCACATAGGTTAAACTCTGAATTGACGTGAATTTACAGAATTACTGTATATTAGACTACATCTGCACAGACTGGGACTTTGGTGATGTCTTAAAATGGTTAACCACATAATTTGCTCACTATAGACAGCTTTGACGTCTGTCCAGGGCTCGGAGGTCTCCATTAGCAGGCGTATGATGGCCAACTCAAACAGTGCTGTTTTACCAGATCCAGTAGGGGCACATGCCACAAAGTTCCTACCTGTGTAAAGAACCTGTGAACAAACCAAACATAAACACTCTGGAAGCCACCTTTAACATTCCAAAGCTTAAAAGAATTATAAGATATAAGGATATAGCTTACATTAGCTTATACACTATCATGTTATTCACAGTCCTGAGCATTCTGTTCAAAAAGACTTTGAAATATTGCTTACATCATCCAAGGCTTTGGACTGAACATAGTTGAAAAATGGGAACTCTTTGAAGACAGATCTGAATTTAGCTGCTGTGTTGTTGATATTTAAGAAATCCAACCATATCACTTATCCAAATGCATTACAAGCATTTTGATAAGTGATATGGTTGGATTTCTTAAACATCAACAACACAGCAGCTAAATTCAGATCTGTA
>OMOW01061039.1:2486-13557 GCA_900312555.1 Lamprogrammus exutus
ATTATTTTGATAGTCTCTGTACTGTAAAGTCTTAAATAGTCAATTACAAGTGATACTTTGGCCGTTTTACAAAATTTCATGGTTTTCAGGTCATTTACATCTGACCTATTGACATTGGTTTTTGATAAGTCTGACTATTCTGGAGAGATTTTGCACTCACTTATCAGGTCTGTAGATTTTTGTATGGACCCCTATGGATCCATGTGCTAAACAAGCTTAAAAGACTCTAAAAGCTCCTCTACATGAAGCTATAAGTTTAGTGAGATACAAATATGTTCACCATTGCCTCAGAAAGTGTTTTCCTATGCCATTTTATTTTGATTGAGATACATGCAGTAGAGTAGGTTAGTGGACTGTATAATGGTGCCAAATATGGAGATTGGTATGTAGCTGTTATCTTTGCTTTACCATCCTTGCCCAGCATGGCCACACTGATGCCTGGGTCACTCAGCTTGATAAAAGGAGAGCTTCCCTTCGACGGGTCGCCCTCTCTGGCCAGCAGCAGGTTTTTGGCACAGATGTTTCCATGGACGATGTTCTTCTCTTCCTGCAGGAATGTTACATATAGAAAGGAAATCATTTGATCAGTTAGAGGCTACTGCACTGGTCAACCATGATGCGTTTCCAAACCAGGATCCAAACTCTTGTGGTGTATTTCTAATCGTGTCTCATCTGTGTGTGCATGAAGTAATATGACTTAATAAAATTAAGCTTTATTAGTTCCTGTAATTCTTTCTATGTTTGGAACCAGTAGTGCCAAAATTACAATCAAAGCTGGCAACATTTGCAATTCTAAATCACATCTAATAGAAACACAGAATCAGCTTTAGCTTCGAACAGAGGGTCACACTCCTACTGTTGTTACCACACAATTTGAGAACCATTGGCTTAACAGATGTGTTGCTCTTACTCAGCCAATTAGAAACAAGATCCCAGCGACCTGTTTTGATGAACAGATTTCAGAAACCATTATTTAATTGCACATGTAATCTGAACCACGCGGTGTCAAATGTGATTCATAAAGGCATCACATAATACCAGTGGTGCGTTTCATTGAGATTGTTTATTCTGGAACTGGAATACATGGAAATGAGAATTTTATAGTATATCATGCACACACGTACAAATTCAAATTTCACTTCAGTTCTGACCCTCTGCATTTTCCCACTTTAACCAGCAAATTCTGCAGTGATTCATGGTTGGTTGTAGTTTTTGCTGACATCGGGTAATTCCTTAAAAGTTCATCCTACCAGAAAGTTGAGGGCCGATGCGAGCTGCTTGGCTACGTCAAGTTTCCACCTCACTGACACGGATCTGCCTCTCTTCAAGTAAATGTCGAGGGCCCTGTACTTGACATACTCCTGCACCATGATGTCTGTACAGAACACAGAGGCTCTGATTTAAACTAAGCTGTCAGACAACAAAGACTGACAGAACAGGCTCACTGGTTTTCATGTGCTCACCATGAAGAATTCATTCATTCAGGCTCATTTTACAGGCACAGAACACATGTAATGAACAGGCTGTAAGAGAGCCAAATTGAACCAAATATAGGTAATTTCCACCTTCACAAGTTTCACCAATGTTTAGAATTAAAAAACGGTTAAACATTTTTTGAAAAATCATTCATCACATGTTAATCTATAAATCATAGAATAAGCACATTAGCTGCATCAGTGTCCAATCAGCAGAGCTTTTTCCAAGTGTCTAACACGTAGCAATGATCTGAGATCAGAGCAGCATCTCTACATATCAATATGCAACATGTGTTCAACGTACTTTTTGCTCCATGAACGCTCATGCCATAGACGAGGAGGAGGTGTTTGTGCGAAATCTGACTCATCAAGCTGGCAGCTTCAAAGAATGACTGAGGGAGAGAAATCACTCATTACTCCTTTTTCCATTTTCTTGCCTTTGCAGCCTGAAACTTTCAATGTATAGATGTTGTTGCAGTTTTTTGTGTTTGTGAGGGAAACAAATCTTTACAGTTATTAAATATGGGAAGAATCTTGCACCAACCTCCCAGCAGTTCTTGTGAAGGGCATCGAGCTCTTTCAGCAGGACTTCTGTCACATGTCTCTCGCCGTCACGATAGTCCGTCTTGCTGCCTTTGAAAATTCGAGTGAAGGATCCCTGTCCGAGGCATTCATCCTTAAATGGAAAACACACAAAGAAAACGTTCCTTTATGAAACTAAATTAGTGTGAATACAGTGTAGTAATAGCAGTGGCAGTAGTAGACATAGCGAGAGAGGTTGCAACTGTTGTAATAGGCTGAGTAGAGTTACATGTTTATGCTCACCCATTTCAGGTCCTCGTATTTGATCATGTGGAACTGAATATTACAGAATTTGTTCCTTTCAGTTGAGGGCGACCCCTGATCTTCTACTGAGCTGCCGCTGCCGCGAATGATGATCAGGTTTGTGAGCTCTGCAAGAACAGCAGCAACGCATTTATTGTTAAAAATCATGAATACATTTTAAAAAACAAACACAACAAACAGCAAATATGAAGGCACACAGCTCAGTTCAATCAAGAAAATGAGAGGTGTTAAGTTGTTTATTGAGGTTTGGATTTAGTATAAATGTTAACCTGTAGTGTACATGTGAACTGAGGTTTATGCAGTCATAAACTTGATGGCTAAGTCCTTCACTACGTTGTATGTCAAAGTACATTATTCACAATTCAATCAGTACAACCTGAGGTGTCTGACCTATCAAATTCACATGTGGTACCACTTATGTAAAATCTGACCGTTTTTACTAGTTCTTTTTTCATTGTTTGTTGATTATTTTGTTGTGAATTACAGTGATTCAAGCTATCACACTTCACAGTACTGTTGTCACGTTTCATTTAAGGCATTATCCATGTCTCTTGACTTTTACTACATGTTAAGTTATAAAAACTTTTAATCTAACATTTGACCCCTTCTCTATTGAGTGCAATAAATAACACTAAAAAAGATTAGTTTAGCAGTATAAATCTAGTTTGGGGTGACAAACCTTTGGGTCGGGGCGGACAGCAGCTTCCCAGTTTGACAGGAATTTCAGCGAGGAGCAGTTTGTTGTACTGGTAAAAGCTGGTGAGCTCTCTCAAGCTAAGAAATGACTTCTGAACACCAGGTAGACTGTAGTGCTCGTTCTTAATAATGAGACAGTCTTTGTAATCAAGTCCAAGACCCGTCTGTAGGTGGAGAAGTTGAACAACGGTCAGAAAAATTAACATGTCATCTGCATAGAAATAAACATATCAAACTGAGCTAATCAAATGACTCAATTCCTCTAAAGAATTATATTTGCATGTTGTAATTTTAAATAAATGTTGACTGGCAACAGAAAGGAGCATGATGTTATCGTAGCACAGTGAAGTTATAGGGGGACTGGAGCTCATTATACTAATTACACTGGACGTCAATATTCTGTAACCATGAATCTCAACCAAATGGTGTTAGTGAACTGATTTTCAACTCATATTTTACTTGTCATGAACATGATGGTTTACGAAGCTGCACAAGTGGTTTGAGTTTGTGGTAAAACAAAACTGAAAACCATCGACTGAACGTTTTGTATGTTCAGTATTGACATTGCTGCAGATTTGGCAATTAACACATTCTTTACATGTTTGCAATAAACCTTTTGAAATACTGTATATTGAAGAAAAAGATTCACATTTTCCTCCAGGCTGTAGTCATGCACCAATAACATACAGCTGCACAATTTATTTAAACCCCAAACTGCTTTAAAAAAAAAAAAAAAAAAAGGAAGAGAGAGTAGAAAGTGCAGTCTGAAGAAACTGCAGTGGTGATTGCATATGGCTGAAAACGCGGCTTCTAGCTGAAAAGTTGAATGACATTTCTAGGTGAAAGTATGAAGACAGGAAAAGAGCTGAAAGATAAGGATTGAAGGCAGTTTGTAGATTTTCTCCATCCATTTTGCATTGGTAAATATGAGAAGACTTGAAAAATGTGAGGATGAATATTTCAAAAAGTACGAAAGATATTAAAATTCTGCGTAATGTCCCACCTCTGATGAACTTGTGGAAGTTGATTTGAAGTTTCTAGCTGAAAGCATGTAGAACTAGTTAGGTTTCAAAGAGTGGCAGTTTTGAAAAAATGTTAAAACACATATTAGAATCATGTTTTCTCAGAATCTCTGAAAGATTGGAAAAATTGGCTTCCATTGGAAATAGTTGGAGGATGGATGAAAAGTGGAATGACGTTTCAAGATAAAAGTATAAAGGAGTGGGAAGAGTTGGAACGTAGAGAAATTTGAAGAATTGATCCAGTCATTTTAAAAGGATTTTAAAAATGTCCAAATTTGAATGTTTCGGAAAGTGTGAAAGTTATGGGAAAAAAGCGTTGAAGTCCATTCGTGTCCTATGTAGGCTTGAAGCTGTGACTTTGGTTTAAAGTCTTTATGTTGCAGTGGGTTTGAAGCCAAAAAATGGGAAGAAAAATAATAAGTTTGATAATAATAAAGAGTGAAGAGAACATTGACTGATGAATTGATGAATCATCATTGCTATCACCTAAATAAATGTGAATGTGGAAAGATGTCAGCTGAAACACTTGACAGTGATGAACATATAAGGTGAAAGATCTTTAATGATTCATTTCTGAGAGAACTCCTCTTAATGACAAAATAGACAATTCACCTTTGTTTTGTTCAATTTCATTATAGTAATTGTTTTTATGACACAGATTATTGAATGGAGTAATACTGTGCAATAAAGCAGGAATTGTGGACTTGGAATATGACACAGATCCACAAAATACATAGAAACCTTCATGTCTCCTGAATAAGCAGCTCATTCTTTACCTGAACACAGACGGTGAGGTAGAAGTTGTCATAGTTCTTTGGACTCTGGCGGAGAAGGAATGAACTCCCTTTAAATCCTGACCTTTTCAGCTTGTGGACCGCAAACTCCGATCTGATCCAACAAGATTGAACAGATTTTGTATCTAACACAGATTAATGTGAACGATTACATACAGTATTTGGATTCACCGTCAAATGGGCTCACGTGATCGGGCCGTGACAGTGGTTTTTGATGCCCTCGAGAAGACTTGGCGGGGCGATGTCTTGACAGAAGTAGTGGCTGGAGTCTGTGGTGAGTCTGAAGTAACCGTCAACAAGCGACACAAAGGATAGAGCTTCTTTAAGACTCTGGAACTTGACTTCCTGTCGTGCGAAAAGATAAATAAATGTTTGCCTGTCTTGAATGAACCGTAAAACTTTAGAAACAACAAAGAAACAGTGTATTATTGGGGATGCTTTAAATGCAACGTGTGCTTCACCAGGCATCTGTCATCTTTGCGGCACACTGTCACCACCCTGCTCTCTTGGGGAACCTGCTCGTGGCACGCCCTCTTTATGCTGATGTCAATAATCTCTTGAAAATCACAGAAGGTCTGCCATTCCTACAAAAGAACAAAATGCACAGGAGCTTTAACTCTAAACTCAACACTCCTGCAGGATATGGTGCTGTGATTTGCATGTGGAAATACTGCAAAGAAAAACTAAAAAACTAAAAATGGATTGATTACTACTCTTTTACTATCTATCTATTATCTGTCTCCATTATAAGTGTTTGCTTTGTTGGTTCAAACCACTTTTGGTTGTGTGAAAGATGCGGCACTGCCTCTACAGGTCACCAGCAGCACTTTGGTACTCATATTATCATCAAATATGAATATGAATCTTTACTAGTTTATTTTCTATTTCTTCTTATTTTCTGTAAGAGGTCTAGCTGATATCTGTTGTCCTAATTAATGGTGGTCTAATTCTAAATAAATCCAAATATGACCCATTGCTTGAATTCATGATGACATTGTGTAATGGAATGAATGACCTGACCTGACACTGAAGTGAACTGGAATGTTCTCATCAGTACTGAATAAAATGCCTGAAAATAATTTTCAATTGTTTCTCTCTCAAATTGATCACTTCAGAACTATTAACCCTTTTACACCTGCTCATTCGTTCAATTGACCAATTGGCCAATCCAATTGTAAAGGGAGGTTTATTTACCGTTAGTCTGAACATAAAAGTCTGTGCTTTGTATTTATCAAATATTGATCTTCTTCTACATCTTTGGATTTTTTTATTTTATTTTTTTGTAAATGGAAAAGCCAATGATGTGACCAGTTTCCTAAAATTGTACTACTACTACTGATAATAAGAACAACATTGTACTAAAATTGCGCTTGATAAGGTGAAAATAGGAAGAAGCCTTGTACAAAGTGCACATTATGTTGTGTTGTACGTGTTACACGGGATGTGTATTTTTGTCATTGTAAGTGTGTCAAAGTGATTACTGTTATATTGCATTACATTATTTTAAAAAACAATGAGCAACAAGAGCAATGATGACAAATATTCTGAGATAATGACAAGGTTTTAAGACAGGGAGAAAACTGAACGTGCAGATTCTTGTTGACACGACTTGCTATATTTGCATTATGTCGTGACACGACTTCACATAGACGTGTTCAACTTGTTCTTACCAGTGCACCATCGGGATGAGAACTTCCACTTGTCTGGATTCCTGTCTCCCCAGAGACTCGCACAGCACTCAAAGTTGTCTTCTTGGCTGACTGGGGAGCAAAATCATTCACTTGGAAAGTTTCAGTTCCCAGCGAAGGCTCAATGGCAGCCAGTTCAATCAGGTACTTGAGTTTCAGGCTGCACTCGTCCACTAAGCAGGAACCAAGCTTCTTTAAGAAACTCTTCAGGGTCGTTCTGATTCGATATCGGTCCAGGCGGTTTCGCTTCTGGATGTCATGACGATGTGACTTGGGAAGGCATGACTTGTAGCTTTGAGAAAGAGAATGTGATTATTTGGACCGACTGCAAACAGGAACAAATTTACTCTTTCATCCAAAGACACATTTAAAGTGTTGCTTACTCTTTTTTTTACAAAATCTGTATGATAAATGACAAACAGAATTCATTTCTAATGTTGGGAGCAAAAAGCTTTACAGAAATTTGGAAAACAATGTCTGAAATACTAATACCTTGTGTACAAAACTGAAATCCACACCCCAAAGCACATCTGTACTTAACTTTTCTGGCTCATATGACAGTGAAACGTGTCAAATGTCATCCAGGTCTGAATACCTGACAGTCTTGCAGAGCTCTCTCACATTCTGCTGACGTTCTTTAGCCATTCGCCACAAGTCCAGCACTGCAAGGCCGAGACAATCCTCCTGGGCACTCAAAGGTGGAGACACTCCGGCCTCGCTGGCCACAAAGTCATTACGCAGCTATGAAAAGGAAAAGGATGGAAAGCTCAGTTCATCTGACAGAAAATCTGTACGCTTTACCTTAATTTCCATTAGAGAAACTGAGCATCCCCTTCATCTATCTCAGTTCTTCATTGAATCAAATTTTGTATAATGTTTATATGTTACCTGGGCAAAGAGATAATCAATCACACAGTAGTCAAGCACTGGACTGATGATGTCCCTGGTCAGACTGTAGCGGTATGATGTTCTTGAACCTTGTCCAAACCAGTTTCCAAAGGAAAACCTTGACACAACAAGAAATCCAGTACTCTAATGCATTATGCGTTTACTCTTATGCGTTTACATGTCCATTTACAGCCCAAATAGTCCAGCTGATATCAGCCTGGACCTCCTGTCTAAGCTGTACTAAGCTTAGCCTGATTAAGGTCTTGCATGCATTCACATGATCATATCTTGGCCTGACTAATGGTCTTAGTCAGACTAATATGGGATCATTGCTGTGCATTTACATGTAGTTAATGAAAGATAGAATGTAATGATTTTTTTCACTGACCTGACCCTGAAGTGGACTTGAACGTTCTCTTCAGTGTTGAACATGTGAGATGGAGGATACCAAAATGAAAGATCGGCAGATGCCAAAGCAAAGAGACTTTGGTATACTGGTAAGATTCCTGAGGAAACAAATAGTAAAATCATCATACCTAGAATGAGAAGTAAACATTAAGAGGCCTACTGTATGTCCACTTTATCCAAGGCTTTTGCATTGTGGTGAAAACTGAAAACTTACCACATTTTTTGGCTGCTTGGATGCAAACACTTTCGGCAGAAATGTATCCAGAGGATATGTTTATTATTGTTGCAGCCTTTGTGGCAGGAAAGAAGTAGAGGTGTACTTGTAAACATGACGCAGTACTAGAACTGGACCTCTGGCTGCCTCCCCTGCCTCTGTCCACCAGAGGGGCTGACTCCTCCTCACTGAGATCCATTCAGAGGACAAAAACAGCAGACTGCTGATGAGACGTCACCTGGTTCCAAAGCAGATCAAGCTGCAGCAGAATCCTGAAACACACACAGACAGGATCTACAATTATCAGACAGATATAACAGACTGGAGGATGCGCCCTGCAGAGAGTGGCACGTTCAGCTGAGCGCACCACCAGAACATCTCTTCCCACCCTGCAGGACACCTACACCAGGTGGGTGAGGATGAGAGCCCAAAATATCATGATCAACACTTCCCACCCCAACAATGGACTGTTTAGACCGCTGAGGTCAGGCAGACGCCTCTGCAGTCACATGGCCAAAACCGAAAGACTGAAGAGGAGTTTCTATCCTCAGGCCATCCGAATCCTCGACATACACTCTTCACTTTAACAAAAACCTCCACACACACATGAACACTCTTGAACACTCACTTTCACTTGCACACCAGGTCACTTTAGCTGCACATACTGTAAATACAGTACTGTAAATACTGGTAGATTCTGGTAACTGGTAAGATTTGTATGTATATATGGTTTTTTATCTAACTTTAAGATTTGCGTATACATATACAATTTCATCTTATGCACTAGCAATTTTATCTTAGTTTATCTTACTCTACTTTATCTTATTTTATTTACTGATTTTATTGTTATTTCATTGATCCCGTTGATATTTTGCACATGAACTGAGCATGCCCTTCATTTCACTACATGTTTTACTTTGTATCTCTGTGCATGCGACAAATAAAGAACCTTGAACCTTGAACCTTGAACCTTGAACCTTGAACCTTGAACCTTTATTACATCTCACACCTGTGTTCTTGATTCTGATCGACCTCAAAACTAAATACCAACTGGCTGATGTCAGAACCGGTTCGTAAGTCTCGTCAGCTGGTCTGAACTTTTAAAAAATATCTATGGTTTCAGACAGGCCAATCCAAGCACCTGATTTTGAGTTTGACCAGCAAATCAAATCCATTGTAGGATTCTGACCATGTCACATTTAATGAAAACAAACATGGCGACCGCGCCAGGCAGGAGATCTGAGGACGACATTTGGTCTGCGCTCGCTGATAAAGCTTGTTTGGTGTAATAAAGTGAAAAGTGAAAACTGAACCCTGTCTGTCAGGTCGGTGTGAACGTTTTCGAACCCTCGACACAAAATACTGTATTTGCACCTTAATACCGACCTGGCAGGGGGTCTGCTTTTCCTTAATATAATACGCAATACATTTTTATGAAAGGTTTTCTACTCTGGTTCTATTACCTTGACTTGGAAAATGTTTTGTTGACAAGTATTATGTATTATTAGGATTTTCACTTGTTAACATATTGATATTAAATATTAGAATTATCACCAGTATAATCTACAGTATCATCAAGACCAACTCAGCTCCTTCTTGTGCGTTATTTGGTGAACATAAAGGAAAACATCCAAGTCTTTAACACAGCCTGTAGAAACGTAATACTGTAGTAAATCATGAAGCATTCACATTCTCAACAATGTATTATGTCATTTAACAAATAAAAAAGCAAAATACAAGTTCTGGCTTGACTTTACCTCACATTTGTATGGTAGCTGTCATCTAGATTGCTTGTTCCTGCAAACTAGCTCTTTCTTCTTTTACTTCTGCATATATGGTTTGTATGGGCAGGAAGTGATGGTGGCGATTTCCTGCTTCAGACGAGCAGAGCGACACTATCAACGCTTCCCTGTCATCTATGTAAAATGTATTCACCCCACTGACTCAACGGACGAGACTTTTCAGTTTTCAGTTTATATGTAAAACTGAGTAGCTTCCACCTGCCTGACTGATATTACATTTATTAGCAATGGTTATGGTCCCCAGAGGATCACTAAGTTATCTGGTTGCCGTTCTGACTTTTTTTAGCGTCAAGATTTAGTCAAAATTGTCTTATTATTCAACAGTTTTGTTCATGATAAAGTATTTAGAAAACGTGAAAACATGTCTCTTTGGGTTTTCACGCTCCCCAGAGGATGATTCTAATGTTTTTAGTGATTCCCCTTTCTTCACAGGCCAAAACTTACACAAGAAAATCTAACGGAATGGTTAAAATAAAATTGACAGAGCACATTTATGCTCCCCAGAGGATGAACCCTTTCTACTTTGGACACTATGACCTGTCTTCTAGTGCCACCCTAAAATTAAAATCATCAATTATCAATCATCAAAATCAATCATTAAAATCATCTTTGCAGACAACATATCTCATAGTATAACTGGCAGGTTGTTATGAAATTTACAAAGCTTTTTCATTCTCCCAAGAGGATTTTAATTTCACCTACTTTGGCACCATCCTGTGGACATATTTGCTAGGAGTTACGTAATGTAATCCATCCAACACAGTGTGTATTAACAATACAGCCTCTAGGCCTGCTTCAAACTTTAACTCTACTCATATCGATATAATTCCAATCACCTTTTCACTTTAAAATGAACTCTTTACTCTACTCACTACTTACTTACTTTACTCTAAAGATCAGCGCATGTGACATAACAAGGAAAGAGAAACAGCTGACACTGTGGTTTCCCGTGTTAAGCACTGAGGTTTTATCAGTTTCCTGTTATAACTGTGTAAAACTACCTGGTTAAATAGTACTGTGTGGATTAAATATTTCTTCTGATGTCGCTGTGACCACTGTATTTTGTTTTAACATCTACTTTGAATTATTAATGAAATATGTATAAGTGCACAGTTCGCCATAAAATTAAATTCAAAATATGGGAGTTTTTTACATCATCAGGTGATGTCTGATATTAAAAGACAATTGGCATGATCCACTGTGTGGGTGCGTGTGTGTGTGTGTGTGTGCGTGTGTGT
>OMOW01061042.1:0-10147 GCA_900312555.1 Lamprogrammus exutus
GTGGATCAGATAATGTGGCTGACATGACATGATGTTTATGATCACTGATGGCACTGAAAATGAATAATGGTTCCTGTAAACTGCATAGGCTCATAAATATATGTGACAATGGAAATAACCTGAAGAAAAATACTGATGTTGCGCATTACCATTAGTTACTACTCTCAGGAAGCAAATTTAATACCGATATTGTCAATGTCTTGGAAGCCATCTTGTGTATCATGACACAGCAGAAAATGTCTACGCTATTCACTTTACTTAAGTAACTTGATGTGTTAAAGTCTGCAGCACACTAACAGTCTTGTTTCTCTCTCAGTCTGGGCCCAGCAGCTATCTCTGACTACATGGCAGAATCCATGTACAAAAAAATCACTGCAATACACAGAGGCCACTAATGTTTGAATTACGGCCAAAGCAGTTGAGCCTACACAGGATGAGCCTAAGTATCCAGCCTAAATGTGTGTCTACACTCAATGCTAAGCAGTGTTTCACCTTGCTTTGTTCACATGAATTTGTGCCTTCATAATATCCACAAACAGCAAATGCATGTATGATAGTACAGACATGAGGTGTAGCGATCTAATGACACGTGCAGTCTCTGCGTGTGTGGTGGGAACCTCTGTATGTGTGTGAGAGATACTCAAATTGTTTCAAAACGTCAAAAGACTTGGTATGCAGTTGCAGCACCTGCCAAAGTCCAATCTAGACTGATGAAGGTTAAGCCAAGTCAGACAATGTAGAGCTGAGCCTGACTGAATGAGTCTTTTGCCATGCTAGTGTAAAGGATCTTAAAATAGCAAAGTCCCTGTTTTACTTCTATCCAACAAACTTGTTTCTTGTATGTAATGTAGTAATGAGCATTGCTAGCTAATATAAAATGAGGATGTAGACTTTTAGTCTTGTTATTATCACTTCATTATTGCATCACTTTATTTTGTCAAGTTAAAAAAAAAAGGACATTTATTTAATTTTTGTCTGTTTTAATTTCTGTTTTAAAACTTATCTTGTTCATCCTCCCTCACTTCTCTGCAACCACCAGCATTTTCCGCACACTGAATTAATGATCAGTACATTCTGTTGTGCTAACTTTTGTGTTGAGTGTGTATATGTACAGTATATTAACAGAGCTGATAGCATGAATGTAGTGAGAAGCTGCAGGGCTTTAGTCATGAATCATTTAACCGTAGTGCATTTACAGTGGGATTGATGGTCTCATTCACACAGCAGAGATACATGTGGCAGAGCCAGTCTGTGGGTTGTCGTAATTAAACTGAACTGATCGACAACATTACATGGGCAAACTTGAGTGGGTGCACACACACACTCACACACACACACAGACAGACAGGAAGACAGAGACGGAGAGAGAGAGACAGACAGACAGAGAGAGAAAGGATCATGCACAACTCTGACTGGAAGACCGCTGGAGTTTTAATGTACTTTGAAGAGATTGAGCTTTGAGTAAAGTGTGTCAGTACCTGCATCCCAAATAGAAATGAGTTGGCTGTGAACAATCTGATTTTTTTTGAAGATCAATACCTGCAAAGTAGGTTATACCAATCAATGTTTACATTTTATTGATATTTTTGCCATTAATGATTCAGTATTGCAATGGTGCTAATACAAAAGTGCTGATTTTCCCATCACTAGTCCCCATTCAGGGACTTGATTTTTCAATGAATATTGTCAGTGAAGTTTGTCCTTCAGAGGACTTGAAGACTGTAACTGTGCTTCTATTTCCCAAATGAGTCTTGCCTCACAGAGACCAGAAGTGACGGCGCATGAAGTTCATCGCCAATCCATTCTGTTTAAACAGGTTAAATAACAGTCAGAGATAGGTTAATGGTAAATGTATCATCACTTCATTTAAGTGTAACATCCTGTATTTAATGATAGGCTGCTAACCTTAACAAACTGTTATTTTCAAACTTTGCTTTCATTATTTGTATCCTGCTGTAACTTCTCAGGTGATGGATGTACCATGTGACTGATGGCAATCTAAAGGCAAATCGCAAGCAATATGATGTGGTCATGTGGTATTTCCCAGCATGAGTTTCCATGAGTTGCCCTCCATATTTGGACAAAAAGGCGACATATGCACAGACAGTCATCCTGTAATGACATCTGTGGCCTTGCAATGATTTTGAAGGAGAAAAACACTGAATGGGGATGCAGAATTTAACATCACCCAATGTTAATGTCTGCTAATATTTAAGGATCTCTCAAATGTAAATATATCACTCTCATCCTGAAGTTCACCAGCATGTGCTGCTCCGTTGTTGCCAGTAGGTGGTAGTATTTCTCTGGAAGGAGAGGCAAGCAGCAGCCACAGGGCATTGTTGACCAGGCTTCAACAACAGAGCTGCGAGAGAACATTCCTATCTGCATGAAGTAAATGTGCATTAGAACGGGTGTTATGCGTCAAATTTAAAGAGTACTGAATATAAAATGAATGAGTTACAAGCTCTGTACAGTTTGTGGTCTCAGCTATGGAATGAAGCAAATTTTTTCACAATGCAGCTTTCATTTGGTAAAGTACAATACTGACTGCTCAATAAAGAAAAACGATTAGGTGGTCTATTATTTAGCTTTACAATATGATGAAATTTGATACTGCCTCGGTTATTTTTGCGGTCATGAACGTCTGACCAGACTTTGAGACTTTACACCAGCTGACATAATGTGCCAACATAACCTGTTTTCTTTGTGCCATACAACTGCAATTTCCCACATATAACCAATGTTTCGATATTTCATTGATTCCTCATTTATATTTAATTCTCTGTAGGCTTTTTTGGGTCACTGTTGCACAGCGAGTATGAGGACAGCATTTCTGAGGAGTCCACATACATCGGTGTGTGGGCGAGAAAAGCCTGACACATGTCCTTGGCATCGCTGTGAACTGATGTGTGATTTCACACTAATATTCAGATATTCATTGACATCTGCCAACTTTGTGTGAAATGACAGTTGTGGTGGTTGCAATGATGTCTTATCAAGGCCTTAAAAACATCTCCTTTTTGGAAATCAGGAGGTTCACAGCCAGTTCAGATCTATAACATGTACCACATACATGTGAATGCATCAATAATTTAACATTCTGACACTACAAGTACTTTTATATTGAATAGATGACTTCTAATAATTATTCACTTTTACTTTCTTATGTCACTTGTTTTACATTGTACAATTAGAGCTACGGGCTCACCCCCTTTGTATTAGTAGAACATATTTATATTTCAATCTGTACTGTGAGCTTCTTCTTTTCTAATGGCAAATTGGTCTGTGAAGCTCTAAATGATTACCCCATTGGACGATTAAACCCAGTGCATATTAATTTCCTCAAAATGAAACCTACTCATAAAGAGACGTTGTACATGTTGATAACTGATGGGCACAGCATTTTAATAATTTGTGATTTGTATTGAACTTACCCTTCAAGTTATTTCCCTCCAGACTGAACTAAAGTGAGCTTTATTTCCAGTCAGGGAACGACTGTCGACCCTCTGGAGCCGAGATGCAGCCAATAAATGGATGGAGTGAGTGAGAGAGCGAGAGAGAAAGAGAGAGATGGGCTGACTCTAGGCAAAAAAGAACTGGAATAAAAGCAACCCTAACCAAGAGAATGAAATGATGAAGTGGATTGATAGTTTCTATTCAATTTGCCCATAAAACAAGTTGCTTTGTGGGCATAATAAGTAAATACGTTTGCGTCGGCAAAGCGTTTAGAGAATAAAAATAATTGAAGAAAAATGAGACAAAAACAAATACGGCAAGTATGTATGTATTTTTAGAACAGATGTACAAAATATTTTTGTATCCTATAATAATATAATGTATCCTCTTGCCCTCTCTCTCGCTCTCTCTCTCTCTCTTTCTCTCTCTCTAATTGCTTTGTCTCTGGTAATGCACTCCTTAATGCACACCCAGGACCCATCACACACACACACACACACACACTGGCCATCATTACTACGCAATCCCATGATGCACCTCTTTGAGCGTAGGAAAGTCAGTAGGGCGTATTCTCTCATTTACCAGAGCGCGAGTGTATGACACGTGAAGGTGTTACGTTTTCCATTTTGGGATGAACACAGACACAGTTTGAGGTTTCATCTCCTTTTTTTGTTATTTCATTTAATTTTACACTCATGTCATTGTTTTTTGTGCTTTTGTTCTTTTTACGTGCGATGAAGGAGCCTCTGTGTTTTGATGTTGTGATACTGGCCTGGTTATTAGTTTGTTGACGCCATGCTGAATGTCGTATCCTCCGCCCACACACTAAGCAGACACCGTTGTCTTGCAGTGGACAAGAACAAGCCGCGGGAGGCTCCGGCGAGACCTACAAACGCCAACAGCACCTCGTTGGTGGTCCCAGCATCTGCAGGAGGAAACAACCAGCAACAACAACAACAACAACAACCACCTGACCCGGTAGGTCTTTGGCTTTGATTTAGGTCTCTGAGATGCTAATTCAGCTCAGACATGAACCACAATGGAACGTAAACCAAGTATTTTACTCATGTACTGCACTGTATTTCTACTTCACATTTCAGAAGGAAAACTTAATCTAAAAAAAAGGTTTTGTGTTGTGTAAACCCTTGTAGCTCCAGTTCTAAATATTAATAAGTTTATAGTAAATTAATGTGGTTCTGTATTAGTGTTTTTGGAAGGTAAATAGGGTAAACCTCCATTGTCCTCATATGCATTTGTTCTCAAGTATCTCAGTGCTGCATATTTTCCATCTCTCCCTGCTCTTCCCACACCTGATTAACTAAATCAGCAGCATTCATCCAGCGGCGAGACACCGACTCTTGATCAAGTCGACACACAGCAGGGAGAGATGGGAAATATCCAGTGCTGTGATACTTTCATCCTGATAATGTGTCACTTTTCCTTGTAAATATAAGTGTCTCAGTATCATTATCTGTATTTGGGAGTGTTTTTTCCTTGTTTATTGATTATTTACTAAATTAATCAACAACTGAAATGTCATATACATAACAAAACAAACAGAAAAATAACTAAATTACAATTTAGCTGTATAAAACTTGACTAGGTTTAGTCTGTGATAAGAGTCATTGTTGAAGTGCTGTTTTCTCTCACGTAGGTACTGGACCTGGTTAATGCTAATGCACCAGTTACACCACTTCTCCCACCGCCGGTTTCCAATTCCACCAACACAGGAACCACCGGAACCTCTGGTCTCAGAGCAAGAACGGGGTCCCGATGCAGCCCAAAAGCAGGATCCCGCCTTCAGAAGTCTGGAGTGGCCGTGGCCAGTGGTGGTGGTGGGAGCTCAACTGTTGCGGATGGGACGGTCGCGGCCAAACAGAACCAGAGCAAAGAGCAGACAGAGAAGAAGAACCAGGCCATCAACCAGCTGCGGAGACTGCTCACCCAGGGGAACAAGAGAGTCGAGGCTCTGGCTACAGTCATCCAACATCTCTTCACTGAGGTATCTCAATTATTTCTGCAGTTTGTTTAATCCTGCACAGAGTAAGGGAAATGTTAACACCACCTGCTTTGCACATAAAAGTCTGAATACAGAGGTGTGCAGTCAAGATGCTTATGCTTAGCTCAATTCTGAATACAACCCCTCTCTTTGGATAGGAAAACACTTCATAGGAAAACACCATCATGCTTTATTATTTCTGTTTTTGCAGTGTACTCAATTTTCTTCGTAACATTCTTCCAGTGTTGCTGTTGATCATTTTGTTTTGACATTTAGCTTTCTGGTTGAGATGCCGTTAGATGTGATGGCTACTTTTCAAGTGAGGTTCTGGCTGCAAGCAAGGCCATGCAGGCAACAACACCCACACTGCTCTATTTGCACGCGTGAAGACTGCAGTCAGCTGCACTTCCTACTAAAAGTATGAATTGCAAACTCTAGATTTCAAGTGACGTACTCGCAAACACGTTATATAGTCGTGAAAATGTTAAGGTTTTAGCAACTTCATTTTGGATTTGTTTACTCATTGTTGGTGCATCCATCTTTCTGGAGGCCGAACTTGTGCCGTTGTAAATGAGAACATGTCAGATGAAAGCCTATATGGTACTTCTAATTACTGAGTGTACTCAGGTTTTGGTTTTGTTAATATGGCCGATCTGAAGCAATTCACTTTGTGCGACTGAATCCCTTCTCTCTGCAGCAGCGACACTTAAAAGATTAAAGGCCAATAAGACGTTTTTACATGTAAATATTACCTAATGCAGATTTTAAGAGGAAATGAGAGAAATGAACATTTATCTGCCCACCACCTTCCTCCCATGGCACATTTAAGGAAAGCACCCTCAGTCTGTAATCATTGCATCAATCAGCAGTTGTTGGTGATGCGGCAGTGTTGCTATTTAGGGTGTTGGCTGAGATACTTGGAGAGGCGTGGTGGCGTAATGGCTGTTTTCAGTAAGGAGAGCCTTGTCGTTTCACACACCCAGCTCCCATTAACAACAACAACACATAAACACACACTGCCATGCATGCAGACTGCTGCCATATGAGACTGATGGGTGTCTGTGTGTGCACTCGTGTGTGTATAATGTGTAATGGATGTGATGTGATTGGGTTGTTTCCATCACGTAGTTCAAGAGGTTTCGTCGATAGGCCCTCTGATGTACCACCACACGTCATTAGATGCAAACACTGTCACGATTTTTAAACCAACACCGAAACCTTTTTATTTTTACTCTCGTACAACTGAATCTATGACTAAAACTTGCATTACATTAGAGGAGAAAGTAATCTACCCAGAAGCTCCTTTTCCTAGTTTTGCCAAGGAGAATGCTGTGCTTTTCCCTGACTAAAAAAGTCAATTTATAGTGAGATGGGCTGAATGATCCGAGGTTGAATGTTGGCGACTGGTCCATTCGGGTACCAGGATGTGTCAGTCACATCGTCCAGGATGTAGATCGGCTTTTAGGCTGCTCGGCAAATATTTACTCTGCAGTCACAGGGACTTGAGATTAATGCGTGTAAATGGCATGAAATTAACACACACAAATATTTTCAGTGAAAAAAAAAAAAGTGTTCTACTTGACTCACCAATTGAATTGTGGAAGTTTCCTTCGTTTGACCTGTGTCTCGTCTGTGTCTGTGTCACATGCGTAAGAATTGACAGCTCACTTGGCAACGCTTCCATTGATTCTCTTGCTGAGCCGGTAATAGGTTTCTAGGTGTGTGCGTGTGTGTGCATCTGTGTGTGTATCTGTGTGTGTGTGTGTGTGTGTATTTGGAAAAGCATTGATGCGTGTTTCTCAGCCTTCGGGAGTTTACGAGCACACACATACCTCAGATGATTGTACAGGCTCGGCTTGTTTTTGCAGCTTCTACAGAAATCCTAACAAAGTCTAACAGATTTAATTTCTTCATGTTTATATAAAATCAGCAGTACAACAGTTGTACTAGATTTGTTGTTGTTTAATTACTTCTATCTGCTAATCATCATGACGTGATAGAGTATGACACACTGTCAGAGTTGACCTGTCTAGCCGTAATGGTCATAAATTCACATACAGCTTGAGCCCTCTGCTGATAACAAATGACAAGCAAAAACAACTCTCAGGAGTAACTTCTGTTTTTTTGCATGTAAAATAATGAAAGTGTAAATGGCCACACACACACACACACGCGCACGCACGCACGCATGCACTTGTCCCCAGTGACAGTGAGAAGCATGGCTGTTATCTGCTGGTATGTTTCTCTGAGGGAAAGTTGCTCATTATCTCTAGAATAACCTGTTATCAGCTGTCATACCTGTGTGTGTGTGCGTGCGTGTGTGCGCGTGTGTGTTACATAACTCTCTGCATATGCTGTTTAAACTTAGGACTGATTAAAATAGTTCTGTGTATTAGGATAAATCCTTATTTGATCTGCGCTGTATGTACCGTTTCCAGCAGAATATTGTGAAATTAAGGGATTTTAACGTGAAAGATTAGCTGGGGAAAAAATGTTTTCACGTAACCCAGAATGTAAATTGGTTCGCTGTTCACAAGATCTGTCACGACTGAGTTATTGATTAGATGGAAGGCCTGGAGGAAAGTGGGAGGTAAAGTGGTGAAGGAGAAGTGATGGATTGGAGGAGAGGGAATGGTGGAGGAATGTAGCAGCTGCAGCTGAAACCCTGGAGCTCTTAAAGTGTGTGTGTGTGTGTGTGTGTCTTTTTTTATCTAAAGCATAAATGCCAGTGCTATCTAATCTGTCCTGTACACTTGAAAGGTGAGTGGTGAATATAAATTGAACACTCTGGGCACCAGTACTTTCTGCAGGGGTGAGGGGCACTGGGTGGGTTTGGTTTAGAAAAAGGGGTTGGGTCATATGCATATGTCAGTCTTGTACTGTTACTATGTCTCTTAATCATAAGTCCATCGTCTTCTTCTCTGTATGTCATCACAAAGCTCCCTCCACAGTGTTTACAGCTTGTACACAACATGCTGCTCATTGTTCTAATATACTATCACCCACTGCTTAGTAACTATCTATCAGTACCCTAGCCACCACTAAGCAACACCCTAGTAATCTTTTTGGACCACAGCAACCACCCAAACACCATAGCAACCAACTCAAACACCTTAGTAACTATTTGGTGATGCCCGAGCTACCACATTCAAAATCTAATCAACCATTCAGCAAGTTATTAACAGTGAATTATTGAGTTTTCCTCATCATTAGTCAGATATAAATTTTCCTCGGTTTCTACTCTTTTTCTATTTTGTGTCTGTTTTGGTCAGCGTATGTGTTGCTAGACAAGCAAACAAATTTCCTTTAACATGATGTCATTAACTTGCACTGTGCTTTTGTTGCGAGCTGAGGCTGTCTGCAATATGTGACTAAAAGATACTGAAGAGACAACAGAGGTCAAAGTGTTTTCCTTGAAAATTAGAATTTGAGTTAACTTTATGCCTTGTGTTTTAAAATGCAGAAATGAGAAAATGGATTTGAAAGTAAGTATAAGAGAACAAAAAAGAGCTAAGTGAGTTAAAGGCAGATACACCAGTTTTATGTACAAATTGAGTGACAAAGAGAAAGAAAGATAAGAATCAAGACGAGGAGGTGTAGAAATAACTCACATTCCAGCATACAGTGTTCAGCCAGTGCAGAGGAGGAGGAGCGAAGCGACAAAAAAAGCAGGAGGAGGAGAAACAGATTGAGGAGAGGAGGTCTGTGGTGAACAGGTAGCCAGTGGGAGGAGTGGAAATGGTCGAGTGAGCAGTCGTTACTCTGTGAGAGAGAGCGAGAGGGAATGGAAGGGGGAGAGAGTAGGAGGGCACAGAGAGAGAAAGAGTGTGTGTGTGTGTTTTGTGCAGTGCACATTAACCACGGTGACAGAGGGAGTAAAGAGAGAAGGAATTCGCGACGGAAGACGATGTTGAAGTGTGTGTGCATACGTTGCTTGTATGTGTGTGCATGAGTGAGTCGTCGTCAACATGGGCTCTACGGCCAGCAAAGTCCATCACAAGGCCCCCCCTCACCACCGCAAGAAGAGACGCAAGGTGTGATTACAGTCCTTCACTGTCAGATGTGTGAATGTGTACATTTATTCAGTTATTGCAATGACTACTTTTTGTGACATTAGTTTATGATATATTAGAGGAGCATGTGGTCCTGGAAAAGCTGACTGAAAGCTTGGAAGGCTCAAATTCACTAACTTTGACAAAACTAGGAAAATCAGGGGTTATGTTGGAATAGTAAGATATGCAAGTATACAGTAGTGTAATGTATTTTCCAGCTTGTTTGATTCATTGTCATGGCGTGAAGTCATGAACTGTTTAGAAGAATGTGGAGTTATTATTATTATTATTATTATTATTATTAATAAGAATGTGGAGTTGTGTTGAGTTTTAATTATGAATGTCATTGATGAGTTATGAAATGTTATATCTACAGGGTCTTAACTCTCCTTATCGCTCTGTTTGTACAACTCACTCTTGCTTCTTCCCACTCCAACCATCTCTGAGATTTAGACTTTATTCTCTTTATTGTCTGAGTTTAATGCTCTCGCTGATCCAAACATCGACACATTTTCACGAGCTGCATGTCCCTTTTTTTCTTTCTTTCTCAAGCTCTTTGTTGCAGCTTCTCTCTGCTCTTTCACTTACTGACCCTTCAGACAACAGATGGACTTTATGGCTCTGTGTGTGTGTGTGTGTG
>OMOW01061056.1:0-10521 GCA_900312555.1 Lamprogrammus exutus
TATAGTCTGTGTGAAAGTAAAAAAAAAAACAAAAAAAAAAAAACTTTTCGTTTTGAACAGAAACTGATTTCTTAACATCAATTGGGAATTTCAGATAATGTGTCCTTATACTAAATTGACTTCACTGTAAGCAAACATCTTAAAGGCATTAGTTTGCTGGTAGGATCCAGTCACTTCCAGATGGATAAGACCTGAACCTCTGGACATTGCTTATCAAGGGGGTGTAAAAATACTTGTCTGTCCTACAAGTTTAAACTGTAGTTTGACACATGGATAAATCACTTAATCGTGTTTGGTGTAAATTGTCCTGCATGGGTCAGCCCTGCATTTGAGAAATTGGTTAAAAACGGGGTCTTGATGGCATGGGAGTAATGTTTATCTCTTTCTACTTTGGCCCTCTCCTCTACCTCTTATGCCTCTTTCTGCATGTTTTCTTAAAGTGTTTCTCTTTTCCAGGTCCCTGCTACCCGTGAGGTGTTGGGTTCACTACCCAATGTGTTCAGTGCCCTGTGCCTGAATGCAAGAGGGTTGCACTCTTTTGTTCAGTGCCAGCCCTTTGAGCGTCTCTTCAAAGTCCTTTTGTCTCCTGACTACCTGCCTGCCATGCGACGGCGACGCAGCTCTGACCCCTTGGGTGAGTTGGACTGTGTGCAGTGGATAATGATTGGTGACATTTAGATCATCACCTGTGGAATTTGTATAAGCTGATATACTCCCATGTATGCCTACAGGTGACACAGCATCAAACCTGGGCAGTGCCGTAGATGAGCTTATGAGGCATCAGCCTACTTTGAAGACAGACGCTACCACTGCCATTATCAAGGTAGGCACCAATGTGAATTTGTTCCATTCGCTGGTGATCTCTCAGGTGTTATCACACAATCTGGCAGGATAATTAAAAGTAAACTTGTATTACAGTTACTGGAGGAGATCTGCAACCTAGGCCGTGCCCCAGAGTACATCTGCCAGAAGCCATCTATCCAGAAAGCAGATGGCACTGTGGCGGTGCCACCAGCACGCTCAAGCCATGCTGCTGAAGAGGCTTCAAGTGAGGATGAAGAGGAGGAGGAGGCCCTCCACACATTCAGCCAGCAGCAGGGGGAACCAGAGAGCAACAGACAGTCAGTGCCACTTGAACTGTATGACGCTGAGTTCATAACACAGTAGAATAGAACAACTCCTTGCAGAGTTTGATTCTTTGGTTCAATTTATTCAGTTTCAAATCGTTACTTGGTGGTTGTCATTTTGATGTGACATGTGGTTTCTTGCAGGGTGGTTGGTACTGAGGAGCGGATACCAATTCCTCTAATGGATTACATTCTGAATGTGGTAAGTGTTGCTTCTTTGATACTTAGTTTTTTTTCACATGTTAAAGAATCAGAGCTTATGTCCTCACTTCTTTGATTTGCGATGCACATATTTTCAGATGAAGTTTGTGGAGTCCATACTAAGCAACAACACCACTGATGACCACTGTCAAGAGTTTGTCAACCAAAAGGGTCTGCTACCCCTGGTTTCTATTCTTGGCCTGCCAAACTTGCCCATAGACTTCCCCACCTCTGCTGCCTGCCAAGCCGTGGCTGGTGTCTGCAAGTCCATACTGGTGAGAACAAAATGAAGAGCACTGATGTGGCTCACATTGGTTTGCTGCAGTTTTGACTGAAGCAATTATTTCCTTCATTCTCCTCTTTAGACTCTGTCTCACGAGCCTAAGGTGCTCCAGGAAGGCCTATGCCAGCTGGACAGTATCCTGACAGCCCTGGAACCACTCCATCGACCTATTGAGGTGCCTGGTGGGTCTGTGCTACTGAGAGAGCTGGCCAATGCTGGCCATGTCACTGATGCCACGTTGTCAGCCCGCGCCACACCACTTCTACATGCACTTACTGCAGCACATGCCTACATCCTCATGTTTGTCCATACTTGCAGAGTAGGACAGGTAAATATTAATCATGAAGTGTTTGTATTTTAATTGTTGTTATTTTATTCTAGCTGTGGTTACTGTATTTTTGTTGTTTATATTCCACAAAATCACATACTCAGCTAATTTTGGTTAAAAATGTTTGCACCTCTGAGAATGGTTCAGCAGCTATGAACGTGTCTTCTCTTTCTCAACAGAGTGAGATCAGGGCTATCTCAGTCAACCAGTGGGGCTCTCAGTTGGGCTTGAGTGTTCTCAACAAGCTCAGCCAGCTCTATTGCTCTCTGGTTTGGGAGAGCACAGTGCTGTTGTCCCTTTGCACACCTAACAGGTGTGTGTCCTGTTCTTTACCCTTAACTTTTATTACGAAGTCTTCCATAACTCTATAACACTGCATGTCTCTACCCAACAGTCTGCCTCCAGGCTGTGAGTTTGGCCAGGCAGATATGCAGAAACTGGTGCCCAAAGAGGACAAGCCATCTGGCAGCACTGTAACAACCACAGCTTCTGGCTCCAGGAGAACTGGTAATGTGGCCATTTAATTATGTTCACTGCATACAGCAGTATCCAGACATGTCCCTGGGTGAGCCCTAACAGTTTACCCTCTCCCAACTTCATATCCTGTGCCTCTCTCTAGCAGAGTCCGAGGCAGTATCTGTAGATTCATCTGCTGGTGGACTGCTGGAAGGCATGGGTCTAGATGGGGACACCCTAGCCCCTATGGAGACAGATGAACCCACTGCAACAGACCCCAAGGCCAAATCCAAACTCACCCCAGCTATGGCCACCCGCATCAAACAGATTAAACCGCTACTCTCTGGTGAGTTATTTTCCATGACACAAAATCAGCTTTTTCTGTCAGAATATGTTTAAGAGCTGTAAAGTTTCAGGTGTATTGAATAACAGTGTTCCTATTTTCTTTAATATTGAGCCTTTGAGTCTCTGCCTGAACACCATGTCTTTCTCCAGCTTCATCTAGACTTGGCAGAGCTCTGGCTGAGCTCTTCGGTCTGCTAGTGAAGCTGTGTGTAGGCTCCCCAGTGCGGCAGCGTCGCTCCCACCATGCCACAAGCACAGGCACTACTCCCACACCTGCTGCCCGGGCCACTGCGTCTGCCCTCACCAAACTCCTCACGAAGGGTCTCAGTTGGCAGCCCCCACCCTACACGCCCACCCCTCGCTTTAGGTAAGAACAGCCTACTTCTACTTTCTTGTCCATTATTGTGTGGATTACACACATAGGTCATGCAGGGTTGTTTTTTTCTTGTGGCAGGCTGACGTTCTTCATCTGCTCAGTTGGATTCACATCTCCCATGCTGTTTGATGAGAGAAAGTATCCCTATCACCTCATGCTGCAAAAGTTCTTCTGTTCTGGGGGGCATGATGCCCTGTTTGAGTGAGTAGTTAGTAATGTCAGGAATAATATTTTAAGAAATGCTTATTATTGGTACTTGTTTCTATCTATAATCATCTAAATGTGTTTGTCCTGAACAGCAATTCTGTGATTTGTGATGTTTTTTGTGCAGGACATTTAATTGGGCCCTGTCCATGGGTGGTAAAGTGCCTGTTTCTGAGGGTCTGGAGCATACCGATCTACCAGATGGAACAGGGGAGTTCTTGGATGCCTGGTTAATGTTGGTGGAGAAGATGGTGAACCCCAGCACTGTACTAGACTCACCCCATTCGCTGCCAGCTAAAATGCCTGGTGTCACTCCCACCATGCCCCAGTTCAGTGCCCTTCGGTTCCTCATAGTCACCCAGAAGGTCAGTATGCATTTCATTTGGATCCTGCTTGTGAAAACTGACTCCATTTGATGCTGTCCTATCACATATTGTTATGCAGATGTATGATGCTTTTGCTACAATGGAAAATTTGGGGAGAATTTGCCTTGTATGCGTGTTGCTGTTTTATCATTGTGTAACACTGCCTCTTTTTCTCTTAAGGCGGCATTCACCTGCATTCGCAGTCTGTGGAATAGGAAGCCCCTGAAGGTGTATGGAGGCAGAATGGCAGAATCCATGCTGGCCATCCTCTGCCACATCCTTAGAGGGGAGCCTGTTATCCAGGAGCGCCTAGCTAAGGAGAGAGAGGGGACCGTGCGCCCAGAAGAGGAGGGGACCTCCACTGGTTCTGTGACATCTGGTGGGGCACCTGGTGGAGCTGCAACAGTTGGAGAGGGACCACCAGCAGCTGGAACAGCTCCTGCAGGACCAGCAGGAGGATCAGCTGATGATTCCACCAATTCCACTCCTCGCCGTGAGCCCCAGGTCAACCAGGCCCAGCTTACACAGGTATGGGGGAAAGCTTCTCTGAGGCCCTGGTAGCCTTCTTATTTGGTCTCTCACTGCGGTTGAAAGAAATGTGGCGATACAGGCACTTATTTGCATATTGTGCTATATCTTCACTTTTGTGCTGTCATTTGGTGATCATCTTTGGAATGGTTGTCGATTGATGAATGGGGGAAAATTGTGTTGATTTATTTAATGCCTTTTCTTAAATTGATTGGTATTGTTTGTAATTTGACAGCATCCTCTACCTAGCAGCTGTGGTTTGTTCCTGCAGCTTTGTCAGCATTATCAACTTGCTGTGCCATTGCTTCAGGCAGTTTTGATAGCACAGGTTAACTGTACAATTGGATATCTAGGTGGCTTTATAAGCGAGAAACAGAGCTCCAGTGTTAACCAATCTTCCTACCCCGTGTTCTGCATGAACTGAATCCTCGGCCACCATTTGTTTTATAACAGGGAAGATGGAGAGGGAGAGAGAGGCACGCACAGGTCCGCCAGCAGCACGTCCAGCAGGTATAAGAGCCATCAGGGAGAGGGGGAGAATTCGAAAGCAAAGGTGGATAGAGGGAGGGTGTAAAGATAAGAGACAGTTTAGAGAGGAAGGATTAATTTAGTAAGAAAAGGTGTGAGAATAATTTTCATCACATAATTGGTATTCAAACCATTGGAGGCAGAATATCAGGATAGTGTTGTTAAGAGAAAAGGTCTGATTGGATACAAAGACTAGACAGAATTTAGGAGAAACAGTGGAAGAATATCTCCTCGACTTTTGTAATGACATCAAATGTCATTAACTTTCTCTGGACCTTCATGACCTTTTTCAGGTCATTTTAGCCCCCTCCCTCCCCTCCCCTTCCTTTCCTTCATTCATCTTGTAAACATAAACCTTTTTTTCTGTGGCACTTCAGCTCATGGACATGGGTTTCTCAAGAGAGCATGCCATGGAGGCCCTGCTGAACACCAGCACCATGGAGCAGGCCACAGAATACCTTCTCACACACCCTCCACCACTTCTTGGTGGTGCAGTCAGAGTAAGGCTACACGAACAGAAACTCTATCTCTTAAATTTTTCAGTTTTCACAACACAAATTTATACAGCTGACATTGGTGCTCTTGTCTGGTTAAACTAGGACCTGACTATGTCTGAAGAGGACCAGATGATGAGGGCTATTGCCATGTCACTAGGGCAAGAGGTCAGCATGGAGCAGCGCTCTGACTCTCCTGAGGTGCGTCATTCTTACTGGTCAAATTTATGAAAAACGGATACACATTCTGTACCACCTGTTAATGAATACTGGCCATTTAGGTAAGCGGATGGTAACATTTTGGCCCCTCTGTCTGCCACAGGAAGCTGCACGTCGACGTGAAGAGGAGGATAGGCGAGCCAGGGAGCGGGCTGAGGAGGAGGAGGCCCGCTGCTTGGAGCGCTTTATGGAGGCAGAGCCACTGGACCCCCAGGAGCTGCATTCCTTTACTGACTCTATGCTGCCTGGCTGCTTCCATCTTCTTGATGAGCTGCCTGACACAGTCTACCGCCTCTGTGACCTGCTGATGACAGCCATCAAGAGGAGCGGCCCAGAGTACAGAGACCTAATCCTTGGTCAAGTTGTCCACCAGGTCAGTGGATTCTAAGTGGTCCCACTCCCAACCACATGTTTGAGTCTACTGTATATCTTTTGAGTCCTTGGTGAAAAAGCTCTTGTAGGTCATGGATGGCCTTTGGTGCAAAGCTTGTTATCGATATCATTTAAAAAAATTATATGTTATACAAATTTGTGATTTTCATTCTTGCCCCTGATTAGGCCTGCAATAAATATTACAATTTGCTGATGTGGTTTGTTTTCATCTTATTCTATCATAAGCACTTCTGCCACTTGATGATCAATCAATCTGTATTTCTTCACTGAAGCCTGAATGTCAGGAATACAGATGTAGGATTGTAAATCACTGCAAGCCATGATGTTTTGTCTTGCTCTTTGCAACTCACAGGGAAATGTGAGTTGGATATGTCTTAGGTGTAAACTGGTTAAAAATAAAGATACACTATAACATTACAACACATTGAAACTGAAGGTGGAATTTTTGTTAATTGAAGGACATGCTTGTACCACTTTGATGGGGTACATTTGTTTCTGTAGGTGTGGGAGGCAGCAGACGTGCTGATCAAAGCAGCAGTGCCCCTGACTACCAGCGATACAAAGACCGTGTCCGAATGGACCAGACAGATGGCCACACTGCCCCAGGCCTCCAAACTGGCAACTCGAATTCTACTGCTCACGTTGCTGTTTGAGGTAACAGAAAAGTACACATGATGTTGTACCCTTTAAATTTGGACTCACCCACTAAGTCTTTAACTACATACCTTCCAGATTGTCACATTTGTGTTTTCCTCTGTGTCTGAAGGAGCTGAAGCTGGTGTGTGCCAGAGTGGTGGAGAGCAGTGGGATCCTGGATTTGCTGATTAAGCTGCTTGAAGTTGTACAGCCCTGTCTGCAGGCGGCCAAAGAACAGAAAGACATTCAGACCCCCAAGTGAGTTCAGCAGGACCCTACATACTACTCTTCTTCAACAGAGTAGACATGTTAAGATAATGGCACAATCAGCTTTACTTTTTGAATGGACCCTGGTTGTTTATCATGAGATTCTGCAATCTTAGGTTTGTGCTACAATTATACATTTTTTGGATATATATTTACCTTTGGTAAAATTACTTTGCTCCGCAGATGGATCACCCCAGTGCTGCTGATCATTGACTTCTATGAGAAAATGGCTGTCTCTTCCAAACGCAGAGCACAAATGAATAAGGTAGGAAGTTGTAAGATAATACTGTTCAGCTTCTGGATACTTAACATAAAGCTATTATATGCTTAATTAAGTTAAGCGATGGTGTACATTGGATGCTCAGTATACACAAATAACATGTGGCATTGTTGCATTGTATTATAGGATGGTGGTGTTAGTCTTATTTTTATTTTTTTACTAACCAGTTCTAAAAGTACTTTATTCTCTGTCTGCCTCCAGTACCTGCAACCCAATGGTAATAACTGGAGATGGTTTGATGACCGCTCTGGCCGTTGGTGCAGTTACAATGCATCAAACAATAGTACCATTGACTCGGCATGGCGGGCAGGGGAGAGCAGTGTTCGCTTCACAGCTGGTCGCCGAAGATACACTGTGCAGTTTAATACCATGGTGCAGGTACAGACCAGTATTACATATTTTGTATCATTCCCCACTACCAGAGAATACCACAAAATTACCCCAAAAAAGTTGACTCTCTTTGTTTGACTGTTTAAATATTGATTAGTGGATTCCACTGTCTGACAAAAAATTTATCTTTGCCTGGCAGGTGAATGAAGAGACTGGTAACAGGAGGCCAGTGATGCTAACTGTCCAGAGAGTGCCTCGCATGCCCAAGACTGTCAAGACAGGCAGCATGACCGATTCAGAGAGAGAGGAGGGAGACAGGAACAAGACAGAGGAAACTCAGACTGACCTAGGTAATGGTGGCCAACTTAGTTAAGTAGTCAATAACTGTCAAGCTATGAATAAAGATGAGCCTGTACTGCCTCATTTTTACCTCCACCAAGGTCATTATGTTTTGGTTTTGGTTTGGTTGTGTGTGTGTGTGTTTATGTGGTAGCAGGATGACTCATAGTTTTTGACTGATCTATATTAAAGTTTGAGGGGAGGTGGGTCTTGGGCATAGGAGCAGTTGATAAGATTTTTGGCAGGTCCGGATGAGGATCAAGGAATTTATTTCTTTTTTTATCATTGCAAAATAAATCAATTTGTGACATCTGGTTTGGATCAGGGTAATGATCTGGATCTGGTTGTCATAAATGCATTTTCACACAAGAGCTGTGTTTATCGTGGCATAGGTATGGATGATTGAATTGAGTACTTTCTTGTTTACTTTGTCCTTATTCTTTATTGTACTTATAATCTTCATGTCCACCAGAATCTGGGTCAGCAGTGGAGATGGCTGCACCTAAGGATGATTCCAGTCAGGTGAAGGACACTACTGGCCCATCATCTTCCCTGGAATTGGACCACTCTCAGAGCTCTGATATTGTGGTGCAAGGCCTGAGTGAGGACATGACCACTGTTTTGATCAGAGCTTGTGTCAGTATGATTAGTGTGCCTGTGGATCCAGACACCCTCCATGCCACACTGCGTCTCTGTTTACGCCTGACACGCACTCATCAATATGCTATGATGTTTGCTGAGCTGAAGAGCACTCGGATGATCCTGGGCCTGACACAGGGCTCGGGCTTCAATGGCTTCACCCCTCTTGTTACTCTGCTGTTCAGACACATCATAGAAGATCCAACCACACTCCGACACACCATGGAGAAGGTTAGATGATATAATATTTTACGTTTAGGTCTCATTGTATCTGAACATATTTCCAGCTTTGAGTGTGAGTTGTGAGTCATCAGCACTAATTTATTATTGCAAACTATACAGTTTTAGAGCATGATTCTTCTGCCTTTTGATCCCCTAACAATTTTTTAAATAAACTGTCCTCAGGTGGTTAGATCTGCTGTGACTAGTGGTGCAGGAAGCACCACCTCAGGTGTGGTATCAGGCAGCCTTGGTTCCAGGGAGATCAACTATATTCTTCGCGTCCTTGGCCCTGCAGCCTGCCGTAATCCTGAGTGCTTTGCTGAAACCGCCAGCAATTGTGTCCGAATTGCCCTTCCTGCACCTCGTGGAGCTGGCACAGGTGAGTGTGCAACCTGTTAACATTTGAGCTTTCACTTGAGGAAAGACTGAATGAATTTGGGTTAGCTGTTGTAGTTGTGTTTTTATGTCTTAGACCTGACCATATACTCCAATCCTTTATTTACAGCCTCTGATGATGAGTTTGAGAACCTACGAATTAAGGGGCCTAATGCTGTGCAGTTGGTGAAGACAACTCCTCTGAAACTGTCTGCCCTGCCTCCTATCCCTGACACTATCAAGGAGGTTATCTATGACATGCTCAATGCTTTGGCTGCGTACCATGCACCCGAAGAACGTAAGACATGTTACTAAGATTATTGCAACTGTTTTTTTAAGGTTGTACAATAAGTGCATTTCAGCTAATTGTGTGTCTGTATGTTGCACAGCTGAGCGTTCAGAGGAACGCGCTGCAGCAGTGCCTGGCGGTCAGGACCTGTGCCAAATCTTGCAAGATGTTGGTGATGATGTTTACCAGCAGTACCGACTCACACGGCAGGGCAGCGACTTTGACTCCCAGTCCGCATTCCATATCAACGTGAGTTTCCACGACAAATAGTGCTGTTATTATAGATACCGTGTGTTGAAAGAGTATGAAATGTCTCATCCCCTCATGATAAAGGTCTGTATCTTCTGTTAGACTCAAGTGTTTGCTGCTGATGGAGGTGTTGCTGAGTCTTCCCAGTCTGGCACACCACAAGGAGATGGTAAGAATTGAGCTGTTGACACTGACTATTTGAATGTCATTCTAATTATGCAAGAACATCTGTTATATCACGTTCATGTACATGTACAATCTATGAATTCATTGTGTGTTTCATTCTGATAAATTCTTCAGCCTCCACGCCAGAGGAAATGCGTGAGGAAAAGAAAGAGCAGGAAGGAGAAAAGAGTGCCAGCTCAGAGGAGAGTAAAGCAGCTAAGGCGAAGGCCAGCAAACCTCTGATGCCTACCTCCACCATTCTAAGACTTCTGGCTGAGCTGGTGCGCTCCTACGTGGGCATCGCCACACTAATCGCCTCCTACTGCTACACTGCGGGACAGTCTGAGCTAATCAAAGAGGTAGGTGGTTCAACAACATTTTGGCAGCACTTCACACCCCTGTGTTATCATGGTTATGTTGCAACTAATTGACCAACCCTGAGAGATGCTCCATGTGCACTGCCAAAATCACACTCTTGCATTCTCCCGACCCTTACTCAGTTTAAGAAATATTCAAACTAAAAATGTTTTTGAAATATATGCTCTGCATGTGGATTCACTTAATTTAATGGCCACACAATAATGTCTATTAAAAGACATTTTTTGTTTTAAATGTGTAACTTGTTTTGATTTCTTTCAAAGTTTTGCACAATGTTTGTCTTAAATGTTGGTTGATCTCCCCCACATATCTACATGTATATGTGTTTTGCTGCAGTGGCTAATATTCTCTGAAAAATGTTTTATTGACTCTGGATTATAGTCTTTAATGTTCTGTATCGGTTATAAAGGTATCTGGCTTAAAACCAGTCATCCATACAGCCACCCACTATATGAGTCAGTGTGTTGATCAAACAATTTTTCGTGAACTCCGTCTGAAAAAATGC
>OMOW01061075.1:0-11382 GCA_900312555.1 Lamprogrammus exutus
AAGAGGAAGTCATGCTTAACTCTTATGCAGACTTTATTTGTGAGCACTTCCTCAAAAGCAGTAGGTCTTGGGAATATTTTCTGCCCCAGACCCGGTCAGAACACCACTGCCCTACCCCTGGCCTGAACGACCTGCATCACCTCACCAGTGACCCACTGATGGAGCGGTGGGACACTGCCCTGACGATCCACAGCAAACAGTATAAGATAAACAATTTTTAATCTTTTTCCCCTTCTCCTCTCCTTCTTGATTTAACTGTCACAAAAACAGTTTGTGGTCTCCATGTCTCCATGCACAACACAGCCAGTGCCACCGGTGTATCCCCTCCCCAGCTGTGATCTCAGCCTGGTGTGTGATCGAGTCCAGAGCTCCAGAGGGGAGAACAGGACAGACACTGATTGGTGACTGGCTAACATGATCCGGAGCTGTGTGACAGTTGAATCAGGAGGAGACAGAAAGAAGAATGAAAAGAGAATAAAATCATATTGTTTGCTGTGGATTGTCAGGGCAGTGTCCCACTGCTCCATCAGTCGGAGGGTCTCTGGTGAGGTCGGGCAGGTCATTTTGGCCATGGGGTAGGGCAGTGGGGGGTCACTGGTGAGGCAGGAAGCAGCGCCCCCCCCCTACTGTGCCCAGTCACTGCCCTTTGACCAACCAGCCAAGGGGCAGAAAATATTCCCTCTCCTCAACAGGGCTTCAGTGTGGATTATTTTGGTCTGGACCCAAGTTAGATTGCTGTGTTCAGACATGCAGCAAATGAAATGTAGCAAGGGGAAAACGTACAGTGTTAAATAAAACCACGTAAGGTGTGAAAACAGCTTAAATTGGATCCAAGCTGGTTACATATTTAGAGCCAGGAGTAAAATAAGAAACATGCTCTTCAATTCCACTTATGAATTTCAATCAGTTATGATAAATTGCTGTTTTGTTGTGGTTTAAATCTGATGAAAATAACATAATTGCTTTACTTAAATAACATGACAAACATTGTAAAACGCTGTTCAATAATAATAATAATAGAATCAGAATCAATAAAACCCTTGCCTGTGTGCACACAGATGAGTAAATATCTTAAAAGTATCTGTATGACTGCACTAATACTTCCATGAGTGTGTTTGTGTGTGCTTGTGTGTGTCTCTGCGTCTGTGTCTTTGCGTCATTGTTTACATGCGCACGCGCGTGTGTGTGTGTGTGTGTCACTGAAGCACTACAGACAGGACCTCGTTCTGGAGGTACTAATACAGAACAAAGCAGAGGCAGAGATGACATCTATGATCTATCACACTCAGCCACCTGCTTCCCAAAAAGAAGGCCATTTAAATGCCACATCTGCTCCGGTGCACGCCATCCGCCAACCATAAAAAGAAAAACACTAAAGAACATCAGAACATAGCACAGTCAGAACACATACAACATTCCCCACGTACACACATAAATGCACACCCACACACAAGGCATTCTTGAGAAGAAATATATATAAATAAAACCTCATTTTTGGTTCACGGAAACCCACATGGAATCAAATGATGCATGTACAGCTGTCTTATGTTTTAGCAATGGCCAAGGAGAAGGTCAGAGGTCACTGTGACACACCGAGAAGCAAACCCCACTGGTCACAGTGCAGACTTAAGACTGTGTTTGAATGGAAGCTGTGTCATTTGGTGTATACATAAAAAATAACGCTCCACCTTATACTAACAGGAAATAATGCGAGACATGTGCCAATGGAAATCAGTTCGTTAATTTTAGGTGTCAGGGTCTCTTCCATTTCCAATATGAACTCATTATGTTATACATTCTGCCCCTTTTGTAGTTTTCCTGCTCTGACTGATGCTTGGCTACCTCCGCCTGCAAATGTGTGTCAGTACAGATAGAAAGCTGAAGTTGTATTTTTCTTTCTTTAGGCAGGTAGGTGAATTCCCAACATGAAGGGAATGACGGGAATTACTCTGTTGTTGTTGTTTCTTTTCTTATTTTGTTATCAATTCTATCTTTATTTCTAAATAATTGATCACCTACTGACAGCGTTGGGCTGTGTGCCTTCACAGTATTTGATCTATTACTCTTTCAGGTCCTGCTCTGCCCTCCTCGCCAGGCGATTGGCTTCACCAGTGGGAGCCTGTAAGTCACACCACCTCTCAGATGGCTCTCTCTCTCTCTCTCTCTCTCGCTCTTTCTCGGCAAACTCTATTTGTTTTGCTAGTTTGGTTGGGTTTGTTCCTTTTGGTGATTCACACCTATTCACTGACTACTCATCCCATACCTTGAAATAATGAGTTGATTTTTCCAAAAATAAAACTTGTTTATAATGGTCAGAGTCAGCTGGTTGTAACAACCTACAACACAAGAAATTACTTTATTTATCCATTTGTACATTGGCATTATGTTGCTTTCCTTCCGTAGAATAACAGTTGATTGTATTTTTGAGTGACAAAGTGAATGTGCAGTCTCCTTGAGATGCTCACCCTTGAATAATCTCAAACTGTTGGATATCATCTGTCTGTGATGTTCAGTTCATTGCATAAGTTTTGTGACAAAAAGTAATTTACTTTAACAATGTTCTCACTTTCTGTGTTTCATCTATTTCTACTTCAGTTAGCAATTTTCTCAATTTTCCATAATACATTCAACAACCATGGGAGAAAAGGACTCCCCGTGCTGTCTGTCTGTGTGAGCATAGGTGGAGAAATAAAGTGGCGGTGAATAGAAAATTTGCCTTACCAAAATATTTCAATTACGAAAAAGCCATTTAAAGACAATATACGTATATTAGATGTATCCCACAACAGATAAACATGGGCTACTTTACATTTGTGGTAGCAATGGTAAAAAAAAAAAATTCTCAGCCACTTTGCTATCAGCAACTACATTGTTTCTTTAATATTCACAATACATTCCTCTCTAATATTAATATGCAAAGCAGAATGTATTTCTTGGGTATACACAGAATAAGAATGAGTTTCCTGGCCACTTATGATTGTACATTCAAGGCCTCTTTCAGTGGCTCTCAGTGTATTTACATGCAGTGCCGAAGTAAGGCAAGAATATAAGTACACGATACAAGAAAAAAAGATACACAATACAAATTCCAAAATACAAAATACACAAACAGCTAAAAAACAAACAAACATGCTAGCAGGTTCTATATGGATATACACAGTACGTTAAAACAATACGTTTTAGCTCTGAGAGCATCTTCTGCTACTGTGTCAGTTATGTTCTCCATGTCAAATTTGCAAAGTGAGCAGGTGAGAGAATAAAATATTTTAAAAAGAGAACAGACCACACATGATCTTAAAGAAAAGCAAAACCTGCAACGAGAATGCCTCTGTGTACAGCTACAGTACATTCGTCCAGAGTTCGGCTTAGATAGCTGTCCTCAGAACCTGCAAGACGTTCGCATGAAATGATTTTGCTGAGAGCCTGAGAAACGTTTAGTGGGTCATTATGAATATTTATTGAGGTGTTTTGAAGTGAGGTGAATTCAACTTTACAATCACAAATACTGTTTCTGTTACTTTAGGAGTGAGTAATTGGTTCAGAGTTATACTTTTGGTTTAAAGCTGAAAGGTTCATTTAGCAGCTTAAATTAGGCAGCAAAGTAATTACACTCTTTTCTGCTTCTTTGGCCCTTTACTGTGGCACACTCGCTCAAACTGGTGAGTCTGTTGCTATTTGCGATAGCTGTTAGTTACATCTTCTCATGTGGCGTAACGTGACGAGACAAGCTAAGCCACGAAATCCAAATTTGTGCATAAGAGAGGGAAGCACGTGTGGAGCGTGATGTGATAACCAAGTGGCAACCAGCACAGCTCATTGTATTTCTATTTACGAGTTGAGTGACAATTAGACTAATTGCAGAAACTACGGTGGCTTCAGCTTTGGTGGTTTAGATGTGAAGTGACTTGACGTGATGCAACATAACGTGATCTTACCATAACGCCATGTGACATATTGTGACGTGATGTGATCTTACATGACATGGTGCAATTCATTGTGATTACATAATGTGACATGATGTGATTTGACGTGATGTGATGTTTTGTGATCTTATATGACTTAGCGTGACATGATATGACAACCTTTGGCCAACCTTTTTGCCGCAATAAGGAAAATAAGCAAACTTACAGACATTAACGTCAAGCGTTGCAATGTTGATTTCAATCGCATTCAAAAGCAAGAGGTTTTAGGGTGTATTTTTTTGCTTTTGGCACTGCTGTATGAGTATTGTATGTGTGGTGGGATCACATCTTAACCCTGCTTGTTTAGGAAGGAAGGCTGGCTGTGGTTCAGAACCCACAGAGGAGGATGCGTGGGCTATTTTAATGAACTCCCTGCTTCAGAGTGATGAATAGGTGTGTCTCAGCTCAATGTCTGCTCCACCCCTCTACAGGGCTCAACTATTGGGGCACTCTAAGCAGAGCCTTGTACTTCCCACGCACACACACACACACACGCACACACACACACACACAAATACAGTATACATGCATGCATGCTAATAACACTACAAAAGCAAATGATAATACTGAATACCAACAAACAACACACGTACACTCATAAAAACATACACACAAGCACAATACTATTCTTGAAATAGAATCAAAAACTTGGATTCTTGGCAGATAAGAAGGTAAAGAAATGAAAGTGAACGCAAACACACTGCACAGCATCTGAGGCCAATTATTAAAGAAAAATCTCTAATGTAACTGTTCCTTAAAATAAAAATACATCCATTACAAAGACAGAAATGTTCCACAATACAAAGCACCTACAGTAACTTCAGCCCACAGTAAACAATATAAGAAGTTTCTTTATGGAATGAAAAATATGTAGATAGTAAGTAAGTAAATAAGTATTGGTACTAAAGGCATATTGTTTTCTAAATGATTTTCATACTGATATTTCTGAACGTTTTAAAGGATAAAATTGGTTTTAAGTTATTTTGACCTGAGTTATAGTTCCCCATGTACTGAGTAAGCTGTTCATTGTCCATATTCTGGAATTAGAAAGTAATAAAAATAAAAATAAAAAGGACAAAGACAGCATCAACGAAAAAGAATAAAATAGCTGTTAAACTACTAATTGTAGCTCCATGTGTTATACAGCTCTTACACCATATTACACCTGTTATATTCTGTTGTTTATTCCCCAACTTCACTAATTTTGAAGAAGGAATTTTTGTAGAAGTAATTTTTGTAAAAGTTGTAGAAAATCTTTATTTTTTTTTAACCAAAATTACTGAACACTAAAACTGGATCCCATGTCAGTGCTGAACAGTGATGCAGTGTGATGTACAGCAGTAGGTTTTATGACTTTCTGACTGAATTTATTAACCTTTGTGCATGGTAATCTTGATGAACTGGTCATCCTTTGCACCACCATGCCTTGGAGCAGTATGACCGAGAAACATACAGCATAGAAGGGACATAGAAGAGATAGAAGCCTCTATAAAACACTGCAGCTCATTATCAGTGAACCAGAACTGTTTCATTTTCTTCCCTTTTCAGTGAGGATTTATTCATGTCTTCCGTAACTGTCAGAATAGTACAGTTGTGTCACAGAACATGCTCTTTAGAAAGGACGTGAGCCAGCTGGCTCGGCTCCAGCACAAGGCCTTTATAAGCCTTGGTGTAATGCAAATGTCCAACTGTATGTTCAACTCTGTTGTCCCAGTTGTGCAAAAGGGCCCCCCAGGCCAAGATATGCCATATCTTAATACCGAATCACTGTCTGTCAAGTCCCACACCATTAAATCTATGGAGGCTCCACAAACTGTTAACTGTCAAGCTATCAACTCCCTCTCGATTTGTCCTGGTCTCTGTCTCTCTCTCTCGCGCACGCGCTCTCTCACTTCTTATAGACCTCATTTGCAGATAATAGGCCATACAGGGGGAAAGTGCCCTTTTTAATTATCCCGAGGATTATGAGGCTTGAGTCGTTCCCAAATGCTAACACAGAGATTGCAGCTGTGCATCTTTGCATAAGGAGGAGTATATTACCCTTCCATTTGGCCTCTGTTGCTGATGGCATACAGCTGATCTTGGCACACCTCATTTGAGTGGGAAAAAAGAGCTGGAGAGGCTCTGCATGAGAGACCTACAGTACATGTGATGATGTTTTGAGATCCAATTAGGGAGTAAATACCAGAACCCGCACATTTAATGATAAAAGTGACAAACTAAATTAATTGGAAATTTGTTTGTAACAATAAAAGACACTGATGAAGGTGATTTCACAGTAGTCAGTCCACCTTTTATGGTGCGGTTAACTGTATTAATTAGAATGAGTCAACGTAGTTGTGCAAACAAGCCTAATACATTTTTATTCCATTTCCACTGTTTGGGCACCAGATAGTATTTTATGGTCTACTGTAACTCAGAATTAACTTGATGGGCATGGACACACATCTATAGATCAATTACAGAGAACTGAGTGTCTAAGCAACAGCATGACAGACACACACTGAGATTCTCAACACTCCAACTTGCAAAATCTTGCCTGACCTTAAATCCGTCGCTTCGCAGTCCAGAATCTTAAATATAAGTACAGATTTTAGCAGATCCATAACATTCACAGTTCCAATTAATTACAGATGCTTTGCAAGGGTATGCGGGATTTCAAATCACCCACATGTTCTATATACAGTACAGTCCCCAAACCCCCGCAGTAGAGATGTATTTATTCTCCTCTCTTTAATTCAGTATTTTCTTCTTGACTCGGTTAGCGGTTCTGCTACTTTGTCAGCGAATGTGGGAGACAAAATAATTGCCTCTATATTTCCTGAATTGATTTCTCGCACAGAGTTCTAATACAGTGGTCAGGCTGGCATGACAGGCTCTGGACTCCAGGCTTTGTATTTCAGAATAAAGCACTTTGAGAGTCAAGACCCCTTTTTTCTACACCTTGTTATGAGGGTCAGACATTACCAATTCAAGACAGAAACCTCTTCAAGAAAGCCCAACTTGAAGATTTCAGAACTGAGTTCAAGTGTACATATGGGTGACTAGTAAATTACTGCTACTTAGAATGTCAGCAAAATAGATTCCATGAAATTTGCACTTCATGCCTGTCCTAAAATATCATCATTCTTTTGCAACATAATTAAAAAATGATATGGGCAGTGAACAATTCTTCCCGTCGTCTCCTCCTTAACAGGAGACGCAGAAAAGACAGAAAATCTCTCTTGTATGATTTTGCAGCTTTTAATTACTTCACTTTTTATCCTGCTTTACCCTTCATGTTCTGTTCCGTGTTGAATGTTGAGAAATAATGACCTTCTTGAACCTTCCCTTCTGCTACAGCACGCTCTTTAAATTGGGCATCGGCAGAGGAGGTAACCACCACCCACACTCTCGGCTGACAGAGGGAAAATGTGGGGCTCGACTCAGGAGAAATGAAAGGAGGACAGAAGGAAGGAGACAGAAGGACAGAAAAAAATAAATGTATGTTGTCCACTCATAACAATCCAGACACCTGCGGGATGACCACAAACAGAGTTTTCCTTGAGATCTAACCCCCTGTCTAAAACACCCTTTGCTCTTAGCCAGTGGGTTGAAAACACACTGTGAATCTTTCCAGAATGCCTTCATGACAATGCACCTTCTGTGAATACCCTCACACCCTCTGTGTGAGAGAGGGACCAGGCCACATTCTGGAGTGCATTAGACCTCTGGCGTCAACCGAGGCATCAATTAATGAGCAGCCTGAGAATGTGTCCATCCACACACACTCTTGTGTTAGGGTGCCGAGGGAGGCAGGGGCCACAGACAGCTGGGGGACATGAATAATTGAGGTTCCTGTTTTAAAAGTTTAAATGAATTAGTGCCAGGGGAAGTGGTGTTAAGAGATGTACAAGAGGGGGAAAAGGGAATGGCAGCAAAAAAATATCTCCATTATGTCTCTAATCACGAAGCATCAAGGAGTCTCGTGTCAGTGTGAACAACTTGCTTAGTCATGTCATTGCAGAGGTGAAATAAGTGAATAATAAGGTTTACGTGACACTATATAGTTTTGTATATTTCTATTAAGGGAGTGCAAGCCAGGGCTTTTGTGTGGGCAGGGTGGTGGTCAGATCATTCTACATGCATTAGTGGTGAAAATTCTTTGCCTCATTTTGGCAAGATTCGAGCAAATTATGTGAATGTATGTTGGCATTGATATTCAGCAAATAAAATTCAAGCCTAATTCAATTCCTTGTCAATGGAGAGAAATTTGAATGGACCAAGGGAATATCAATGCCATGCACGGCTGAGTGATTTTCAGACCACAATTAAAAGTGTCAAAGTATGGCATAATAATCTGAAATGGCTAAAGTAAATTTAAATAATTGTTCCATTTTGTAAAATTTTGTCAAATTTGTAAAAAAAAGTTTTGAAAGATTACGTAACCTTTAATATAACAATTACATAAATTAGCACACTGTTGTTGATGATGGCTCTTTCTTCATAAAATGTTGGAATTCTAAGGATATCTAACATTTAAGAATAGAGTTTATTGGACTATACTGTATAATTACCAGCTTTTTATATCTCGGACATTGACACGTCCTGTCGCACTCCCCTGAAATTGAAAGCACTCACACATCATAATGTTCTGCACATCAACAATTCAGGTCACACTGATTAACAATTAAACCAAACCATCACTCAGCCTTATTGCAGTTCTATCAAAAAGTCCAAGCACCTTAGTGTGTCCCAACCCTCCAAAAAAAAGAGACCTGAACCCTCACACTGTTATCTCACATCATCAGTTACATCCAACCAAAGCTCATTCAGAGAGGACAAAGTAAACATGTAATAGTGAAAAATGTTTCCATTTTAGACAGCTTTCATCATTAAAGCTTCATGAAAGTGTTTGTTAGGAGCATGTTTCCATCACACAAACTAGACTTTAAACAACCTTGTTCACTCAACAAGGATTTGGAAAAGGAATTTGGCTTTTCAAGAGCTTTCATAGAGCAGATATCAGTGATAGAATTAATCACTAATTAATTTAATTAATTAATTTCATGAAAGTGTTGGTCAAAAATGTGGCTTATGTATTTTCTGGTAACAGATCAGTAACTGCAAACTCACTTCCTTGACTAATATGGTCCAAAACGCCATGGTATACAGTAAGCATCTGTATAAATATCTGCATAAATGGCAACTTTGTAAAACACAAGTGCCATGTAGCGTATTTTAGTTTCATACATTTCACAAAGGCATAGTGTGTGACACTACAACAGCTGATATTTGTAAAAAAAAAAAAACACTTGTCAACAGGACACAGAGCGTAAACAAAGCCCTACTGATTAGCAGTCGTTCCACTCCAAAGAATTCAGCAAAGGGGACTTAAATTGGATGCAAAAACAGCACACTTTGATTTCAATTTTTCTTCACAGATGGGAGCAACGGGCACATTGCTTGTGATTTGTCTCCAGTACCTGAAAGTGGGGAGTAAACAGTGATCAAATTGACTCAGTCCCAAGGATGCTACCAGCCTGCTGTGTGTTCTGGGATCACATTGGTTCTGAGAGAGAACAGACAGGCAACCAAACAGGGAAGATGAGAGGAGTTATCATGCTCCTTCGATGTGGGCGGCCTCTTCTAAGCTGCCGGTGCACCACTGCCTCTCCTCTCCCTTTCATTTTCTCCTTTTCACCCTCTCTCACGCCGAGGTCCAAAGCCCAAGAGAAATTAGTCACCCGCACGGCGTGGTGAAGGAGTGTGTTTGCGCGCGCGTGCTCCCGTTTGAGTGTGCGTTTGAAAGGAATAGTGTGCAAGAAAAAAAGGAGCACAGTGAGAGAACAAAATTGTTTTCCATCCCAAGGCTTATAATTCCGCCTTGTATCTGAAAATTGATGTTGTACTGAAAAAAGTCTCTTGTGGCCTGAAAGAGGACAACGATCTAAGCAACAGCAACGTGCGGAAGTGGGAAATAGCCTCCCTGTACTGTACATATACAGCCGCAGCCACGACAGGAAGATGAGAAGAGAAAAACAAATGCTAAACTCAACAAATGATTACATGGATGGGTAAAAATGTCACTTGTTTGCATTTAAATTGATGCATTTGTCCACCCCGTTTACACACGAGAGGGCAGAGCACAGCCACATCTTTTACCTTGAGCCTCTCTCACATAGGACTGTACTTTTACTTTACTTTTACTTACATTCATAAGTAAAATAGAAGTGATCAATCAAACTGAAAAATTATAATTACAGCAATATGAAGCATTTCTGGATGTACAGTATATGTAGAGCAGGGCACTTGCGTGACAGACAAAGGAGACGTCTTTGAACGGATGAAAGAGAAGCTTGAACTGCAGCTATACCCTTGAGCTAATCCATCGCGGGGAGATAACACAACTATCCAGATTTCTGTTCCTCATTCCCATATCGCACATTAGATCAATACACAGATGTTGGCAATTTGCGATACATTTAACAACATGGGCGCACATTTCTTTGAAGATGGGAGCTTTCTTGGAAGTCTCTACCATTGTTGGATCTGATGATGATGAGGAAACCGGAACAACCTCTCCACCGGGTCACAAAATCCAACCCCAGGCCCCATTGTTAGTTAAGGGGCAAGAAGGGCAGAAGAAACACACTCCGACGAAAAATAATTGAAAGTCACACCTTGTTTCAACTTCAGCGGCCCTCCTCTATGAAGCAAATGGAGAAAACTTCAACATAATTGCTAGTTTCATTGAGTCAGATTCCTCTAATTTATAATCATGACCGGGTTGACCCCCCCCCTGCTTTCTCAACAAAGAAATACCAAGCGTGGAAAATAGCAGGTTAATTTTTTTATCCTGTAATTGCAATTTTCTATTCAAATTGAAGCATAATGATTACAGGTGTGATGTGGAGCTTGACAACAACACCATGAAAAGAGCAAGAGGGAAAAAAACACATTCCCAAGGACCCTTAGACACGCGGGAGGGAGAAAAAGAAATCTCCAAATATAAATAAGAGCTCGCTTTCTCACATAAGAAACAGGGTTTTAGAAGTGGGCTTCTCAAAATCTGCAATTCCGGAACCTTTTCACTTGGCTGATGTTTGAGGGCTTGGAGAATTGAGTTCCTCGCTGCCGCGCTGGCGAAGAAGTTGATGGGAACTCAGCGCAACGACACAGTATTGAGAGCGAAGGCTGCCAGATACCGACTACCTCAAAGAGCGGGAATGGGGGGAGAGAGAGGAGACGAGGAAGGGAGGGAGGGAAGGAGAGAGAGGGAGCGGGGTAGGCTGCCTGATGCCAGACAAAGCTGAAAGCCACCTCCATAGAGGAGCTGATTCCTAAGCTCTGCCGAGGCTCCTCGCCACTCAAACCTCACTGTCCACTAATTCCCTGGCAGAGTCGCCTGATTTTTTCACCGCACTGCATACAGGGTCAC
>OMOW01061083.1:0-10297 GCA_900312555.1 Lamprogrammus exutus
ACACAATGTGCTCCCCTGTTTTCTATTTTCTCTTATGTTCATCTGCCAGCATTAACATCTCTCGCTCTCTGTCTCTAGCACACACACACGCACACACACACACACACACACGCGCACACACACACACACAAACACATACACACAGAGACCATTCTTTCCCTCATCACACACTTGCTCATCTTCATTCTCTTGTGGAGAAATGTATCTGTGCTGCCAGGTGTGCTCCCAGCAGTAACCTTGACCCCAGACAGAGATCCGCTTCCTGCCGCACAACAGGGACAACAAATGACAAGCCTGCTCCAACAATCGATTTTCTCGTCTGCGGTGCAACAGTTATCACCTTTGTCGACATTTATAAACACAAACATTGTGGAATATTTTTGACTGTCACTTTTTTCATCTTAATCACAGAAATGTGTACGATTTAACAGGTAACATTACAATACAGAACATTACAACACTTGTGAAAACCTCAATTTAATACTGGCTGTTCATAAAGTGTTCAATACTTTATTAAATTGTGTGTTATTTGCTGAAATTGCATGGCATATCTGTGCAGATGACATATTGATTGGAATAGTTTAAAGAGGAAGAATCCCTGGAGCCAGAGTGGTGAAAGTTTCTAACTTTCTCAGAGACCCTGGTGGCTTCACTGCTTAAAGCAAAACAGCAACAAATTAGGTAACCTTTTCCAACAATTTGAAAAATCATTGACGTTTTGACAGCAAAACTACTTAGAGGCAGCTGATACGGAGTTGAACAACTTCTTGTTGAGAAAGTGTCCCACGCACAGGTTAGCGCTACAGGAAATATGATGCTGTACAGTGAAAATCATTTATATCTCAAAAATGTTCACTTTTCAGAAAGAAAGAAAAGGTTTCATTTTAAGCTTGGTGAGCATGCATTTGTAGCTAATCCATTGTCTTTTCTAATAAATGGATTTTATCCGCTCAAGAGGTAGGAGAATTTCAAGGTGAATTGTTGAGAAGTGGAGTCAATATGTACATTTCTTGGAAGAGAATCAGCCGTACTGATTGGAATAGAACCTCCAGAATCGAGTCTGGCTCCCAACAGTGCATTATAGCCAGATCACTAAAACAAACAGCTGTACAGATAACAACAGCACCGAACAATGTACATGAACTGACTCCAATGTATGATATCAGGAGTTGAGACGGAACCTCTAAACTAACAAAGTTGCAGGTCCAAACATTGAAATGAATGTGAGAAATACATAAATTTGTGTAACAGTAGTTTAGATTTCTTTTGTGCATATTAAGCAAAATGTTTGATATTTGTTAGGAAGTCAACAACGTTTCAATTGTTTCAATCAATCATCAAAACCTTATTGACTTCATGCACAGAAAGTGACAGTTCCATCCACAGTTTACACTCAAGGACCTGAAGCGTAACACAGAGCAGTGCTGCTCTGGCAGGTCTTTCTTTATGCAACAGGTGTCTGTTACTACAGATTTTCCTACTGAATTATTCAGTAGGCTCTTCCACCTTTAAAAAAAAGCCCCATCTAATGCATTATTTAGTCGCCTTTTCACTGTGGAGGGAGGCACCTTCAATTATTCAACAACAATATAAAGCCAGGCAAGGGGTTAATAGGGCTTTTGCTGGCAGTGAGCGGTAAAATGGGCGGTGGAGGTGGTGATGTGGGGTGGGGAAGATTTATGATACAGGTCCAGCGGCGAGGTGAGAGTGTGTGGCACAAGGGGAATAGAGCTGTTCGTGAGAGAGAGCAAGGTGGAAAATGGTTGTGATGATGGGGAAGCATCAGGAGAACCTCTGCTGCCATTACCAACTTAAAACAGAGGTGCGAGTGTGTGTGTAATGTTCTGGCACATCCAGCTGTACTAGCGGGGGATCCTTCTAATAACACGCCCATTCTGTGCTTTCTTACTTTTTTTCCTTGTAAGGCCTTTGGCTGTATTATTCACAGTATAAAGTGCTTTAAAAACAAATAAGACATACTGTTAAAACATACTGTATATGTACACAGAATGGATACAGACGCATGTACAGACAGGGCACTGTTGTATCCAATATCTTCTATCAAAATTTTCCTTCAATTATTCAGTTTTATACTATGCTTCCTTTCAATGAGCACTGAGATCGTATAAATGATAAGAAGAGTGTGTGACATCACTTGAGGTGATCTACCCTGTGATTGGCTACTAAGGATGCCTACGCATAAAATAAGTCTGCCTGATGAACAGCAAATATTCTAAACTTTCGAAACAGATGGAGCTTAAGAACAGCGAGTGTGGTCAAATAAACTTTATTTACACCAAACTGTTAAAAAAAACACTTAGACAGCTTGACTATTAAATAGAAAATACACACACACACACAAATAACCAACCAAGTCACATTTGGCTCCCACACCTGCAGGTTTCCGCCCTGCAGCAACTGTGGTTACACTGCGTGAGACAAATGATACACTCGCAGCACGTCCTAAGATACAAACACACATACATGCATAAAGCACTGGCAGGGTTCTTCATCGCCTCATCACAAACACACCGCAGCAACAAACTTCCCGAGTAAAGAGTGCGGCATTTTGGAGCAACTGACTTCTCCAAAAGCCCCACGCGACGCACTTTGAGAATTACTGCAATTACCACAGTGCGCCGCAGGTGCACGGCTGCTCCTGCTGCCTGACTGCATTTGGGAATGGTCCTATATATACAGTACCTTTCATGTTTAATTAAATCACAGCTTTTTGGGATTTAGTTATTGTACAAGGCCAAATGCAATTTTTACTTAAATTTGATTAATTGTGCATCATTAGCATGAAACTTCAGAGGCACAGCAGGTCAAAACGCCAGCTTGCTGTGTTGAGGAGTGTTTTGGAATGTGTTGGAGTACTCTTGAGATTTCTTGAGTGGAAAAAAATCAATTCTATAAAAATTCAGTGGGATATAAATATCTGAACCTTCTGAAGCCCAAATAATAGTTTGACTGTGGTGTTATTTTCTTTATTGCTTTGAGGAAATTGCTCATTAGACGCTTAATTGCATTGCTGTTCACTCTACAATCTTATCTTTACTTTCTATTTTTACTTTACTTTCATATGCAAGATGGCTGCCAAGCAGATCCTGCTTTTGTTTGAAGTGTTGGTTGTGTGCATCCTCCATGACTAATGCTTCGCTTTCACAACATGCAGTACCTACTTACAAAGTTTGGGGGCAGTAATGTCAAATTTTACCTGGGCAGTGACAGTGACGGGGCAAAACAAAAAGAGAAACTGATATGAGGAAAGCTGATTGAAATTTGCGTTTCCATTGTTTCTTTTGCCTTGGTAACATAACTATAAAATGCTGATCTCCTAAAATCCAATGTTGTTTTTAAGGTTTTCCATGTGGAGACCTGGGCTGTTTTCAGAATCCATATTGCCTCCTGCTTCAATGCAGCATTGACTTAAAGTACACATGCAAGTAGTGGGCAACACTGCTTGTGTAGCAAAATGTGGGCAGATACACTTGCAGAGTACACAGTATATCTGGTGTTTCTGGTTAATGTCAGGTGCATGGAGAACCTGCCAAAACCCTGGCTGATATTGGTTTTAATCGGGGGGGTTTTTAAAAACAAAAATTTAAAACAATTAACTAATAATTTTATTGTAGATGCATTTTCCATATGCTATACTTTGTCACCAGTTAAATCCTGATTCCATCTATATCAGTTCAGGTTTTCACTTTTTCCATTTTTAGAACTTGTCAGTTAGGCCAAAGTACGACCCACAGCGTTTGACCAACAGTGCAGTCAGACGCGACAGTAATGACCACTTAACATTTAGGGAGGAAATCTACTTAAATAATACTCTTCAATCAAACAGAATGATTGTCCTGCTTTCAAATTATTCTCACACAATTATCAAAGCTAATTAAACTGCATTTCTGTGTGAAGAGTACTAGACTGTGTCACATAAGACTGAAAACTGAAAATTACCTCGTAGAGCAGAATTGTACTGCAGCTGCGGAATTCTTACTGTTTAATGAGTTCACAATGTGATTGAATAATCTCAAAACTGGGATGAGCAGACAAGACGCTTAACAAGATTCATTAATTTAAGGTTAAAAACATTACAACAGACGAATTACGATCAATCTCCTAATTTTTTGGTGAATTATTCTTAAATAAATTCCCCTGTGCGTTGTCCTTAGCAACAAGTTTCCAGAGTAATGAAATACATTGTTTGAGGTCTTGTTGGTCAGAGACAAACAAGCTGTCTTGCCACAAAAACAATCACTATACTCCAAAAATGTCTCTCAGATTATCTGGTTTAAAATAACTTGGCCTCTGATATCTACACGTTGTAATTTCAAACAAATTCCTGCCATGTGCCCTTGAGCTTGGTTTTCTCTGTTCCTGGCGCTCCTCACCCGCTGTACCTCTTTCTTACACAGCCAACAAGTTACTTGCCCCGGGCTCAGGGCACAACAGTTTCTGACAATATCGACTGTCTACAGATAAACCAAGGATGATTGATAACTTCTGAGCCAGACACGTAGGAAATTCAGCCAGTGCTTACATTATTTTCTTGAAGTGCTGTAATACAATTCCTTAAGTGTTTTGCACATTAACTGCATTCATTTATCAACTGTATTAAAATGATTACAACTTCCTGAGATACCCAAGGGTCTGTGTGATGTATAAGATGAACAAAAAATGGTTTAACACCAAAAGCCATCCCTGAAGACATGATAAGGGAAGGAGAGTTTTGAAGATGATCCCATTCTGGATGGCCGGTTATTGCCCTCCAATAACAGATATGATTTAAGGAGAACATGATGATGATGCCTTCAGCGAGCAACATGCTGATAATACGGCAGGAATCTCCCAGGAAAGGGTTAATACCACTATCACAGATAATTTGACAATTAAGGTTTCAGTCTGATGGGCTGTATGTCTTGGTTAGAAATGCATCAGGCATAACAACTCCCAGGAAAATCTAGATACTTAAGAAGTTGATCAAGGTAAGTTCTTCCAGCAGTGTATGACCACAATGAGACCTGGTTGCATCACTTCCAACACACTGGAGCATTGTTCCATCATTTGGAAGAGTCATGCTTTGAGGTTGTTAGGGGTATCGTAATGGTAGGTTGTCTTCCAAATGGTGATGACTGAGGCATTTTATATTTACCTTCTGACCAAACTTTGAGTAAAAATTACCCGAGGTTCCCATACATACAGTAAATTATTTATCAAGATAGCTGCCAGCAATGACTGCAGCTTTGAAGTACATCACCACCCACCCTACTCACCTAATTTGCCCCCTTCAGATGTTCACCTCTTCCCAAACATGAAAAAAAGCTTTAGCAGGAACTTGTTTTGCCTCAGATGATGATACCACATGAGGTGTGGAAGATTTTTTGGCAGCCATGAAAAGTACTTCTAGGATACTGGTATAAATCCCTGCAGCATTGTTGGCTTAAGTGTATTTACTTGGAAGGAGATTATGTTGGAAAAATAAACAACTCTGAGAACTTTCTGCGCAAGGCTCAGAACTTATCAGTCAACTCTTGAGCGTGACGAGCATTAATTTCATTCAGTCCTTATGATTTTGCCAGCAAAGATGAGTGATGTCAAGCATTTGAAGGAGGACCACAAATCAGACAGCTGCCTGCAAGTTACAAAGTGTTTACATTTAGCTGACAAGCTTGCATGGTCCCTATACTGAGTGAACAGAGGGATTCAGTGTCTTGCTCAAGGACACTTTAACGGGTCACATGGCTGATGATAGACAAGCTCGCTATTTCTAGAGCTGAACTTGTGACCTGGTGTTAAATGTTGACTTCTTTAACTACTATCTTCAACCTAAACATGTGCAACAACAGTCAGTCTTTGTCATGTAGGTGCCTCTCTGTAGGATGTGAGCGCTTGAAAAAAGCCATCACATCCAACCCCTCTGCTCATTAATTCATGACATTACAGTAATCTGTCGATTCCACTCGATAGTTCATTTAAAGGCCATCATTTTGCAATGTTATCTTTATCATTACTAATTGATTTGATGATCCATGTATTCCATTAATAATATAATAGATGGGACATTAAGAATTTAACTGTCCATAGCCATTAATGTGGTCAAGAGGTAATGAATGAATGAGCTACATCTCATTTAATTTAATCAAACTCAATTTTATGCTGTGCAGTTTCAAACCATATATCCTGACAGCATACAGAGATGAAATACTTGAAGTTAAATAATAGGGCCTAACTTTTTAAATCTCTTTTTTATGTACTTAAATATCAACTCCTCCATATAGAGATAAATTAGGATGGGCTTTAGAACCTAATTAAAACACTGTGGTTGACAAATAAGCTCATTCTAATATGATATGAAGGGCGCGTTTGTAAAAGTGATCATATATCGCCTTTTATTTCTAAGGATAATTTACCGTAAAAGCCCCAATTCAGTTGGAAGTATATTCCCATGCAGCTGTGGAAATATGCTGAAGGGCTTGACCTTATCTCTGTGTCATTTTCTCCCTCTGGCCTGCTGTTGTTACACAATTAGAAATGCTGCAGCTCCCCCTATTGGCCTGGATCGGGAGGGAGCACAATGGAGATCAAAGTTTCTCATCTGCACCAAACACGGCTCTGTAATGGATACTGTCGCCAGGAAAACAGTCCTGACGAATATTTGACACGTATGAAGTGGTATCGTTATCCATGATCTCTGCACTGCGGTTTTCCTAAGTGATACAATCAACAGAACAGGCCCAACCATGTCATTAAGGCATTCATGAGTGTAATTAAGCATGCTTAATCTCAAATGTCATCAATAACTGCCTCATTCTGCAGCACTTCTGAGCTTCTACATTTTTTTCTACAGGGAAATTATATCAATTTACTGCGATCAAACAGCAGCAGAAATCCCTCAGTCTCTAGTGTAATTGCTGGTGTATTGCATCTCAAGACAAAAGCACCCTTTCTGCCTGAAGAGTTGAATCTCAAGTGTTTCACTCTAGAGCTCTGTGTGTCCTTCAGTGCCTGAAACCCGCATTTAAGATGCTCAGCCAGTTTCTGCCCCATGAAAACTGAAAGGTTGATGTTGTTTAGTTGACAGTTGGAGAGCATAAGAGAGTGTGAGTGGCTGTCAGCTGTTTGGGCCTTCCTTCTGAATCTGAAAAGCCAAGAGGAGTAGCAACCACTTGTCACCTCGAGCTACATTCACAGCGTAGTTCCAACTGTTCCAATTTTTCCACTCACATGTGATTAAGAGCTGATGCTCTTTAATCTGTGCAAACAGTGTAAAAGTGCAGAGTCACATCTTTTCAATTCCATTGTGATCCACATGGATTAGCGATAAAACGCCGAGTCATGACATTTGTTTTTGAAGAGAAAATGGAACCAATGTTGCTTCAATTAGGATTGTCAGAATTTTAGCACAGTTGACGCATGGCTAAGCAGTCTTAAGAGGACAATGATTTGGAGAGAGTGAAGCGGAGGACTTGATTGGTATTTGGGGAGGTGATTCAGTTCAGTTGAAATTTCAAGGGACATGCTATTGTGTAAAACAGATGTGGTTTTTCATTTTTGCTAGTCTGCACATGTGTCTCAATGACTTAATTTGGGTTTTAGATATGGGCTACTAAACAGTAATTATAAAGCAAAACAAGCATCAATTTGGAATTAAGCACGAATGCCTGAGGTGTGCAGTGTTTTAGTGTGTTAAGACTTGTTTCCCCCCACTTTCCCCTTCTATTTCCCCCCTCTTCCTCTGTTTCTCCTATATGCTGAAAAAGCAGATTGAAATTCTTGATATGGCCATACATCTGTCTGTCTGAATGCACGTCTGTCAGCAAGCAAAAGAGGGAGAAATGGATATATGTCTGTGGAGAGAGGTGGGGTGTGTGTATGTCTGTGTGTGTATGTACTGTAGCCTACATGAGGCGGATTGGGGGAGTGCCAGAGAGCAAAAGTTTGCCCCAGGTGACAGTTTGAACAAACTCCCATGAAGCACTTTGCCGAGAGAATTGCATGCTGGGCTGTGCAGAAACAATGGACTAATTAAGACGAGGCTCTCCACGCAGGGTTCACTGCAAGTCCTTGGATCTCGGCTGGACGGTGGAATGAGCGAGGGAGGGAGGCAGGGTGTTTTTTCTCCTGATTAAATTCAGATCAAGGGAGCTGACACAATCTGGCTACGGTTCTGGCTTAATGAATGGCTCCAATTATTTTAGCTATGGGTTCTATCTGGTTCGACTGCAGCATGTAGACACATGCACATGCACACGCACACACACGTTTGTGGTGCCTGTTTAAGTCAGCAATACACCAGCAGTCACAGCCACAGCTATATATTGTCCAAGAAAAGGCATGTGTTTCTCTTTCACTGTGTTCCAGCTGTCCTACATTGTGCACAGTAAGTCAGTGCCTGTATGCGCTTGTTAAATGTCACATTGCAAATTGCTAAATTGAGCAAATAAAGCCCAAGATTCAATCTAAGCCGCCCATATCAAGGGGAGAGATGGATTTGGAAAGTAAACAGGGGCATATGGTAAGACTTTAGACAGATTACACTTTCTTGTGTGGATAGGTGTAGTCAAGTACAGAGGCAGAGAGTAGGAAAATCATTTTAACCAGGACCTGAACTCAAAAAAGGGGGGAAAAAGCATTTATGGGAAGTTTTACCAATGAATATTCCAGTGTTATTTGTGAACCTATTTTAATATCAAATTCATACTGACGGTTACAAAAATTAATGTACCATAACTCTGTGTGTTATTCTACAAATTGAGTGAAACATAAGGCTCACATAACTGAAACAGGCAGCTCAGTGTTGGACTTTGGTGTAGGAAGTTATGGACATTCCTACACTCACCTCCTACCTTGAATTACACGATTATACTGTGTGTCTCTAACTTCAATGTAGAATGACACAATAACGTGAAATTTTAAGGAGCATTACATATAATGATTTTTTTAATGGCTGGCACACAAATCCTCGTGGCTCATCTAGACTGCACCTCTGGCACAGGAAAAGCTCCGTCAGCACATTTACATGCATGTCAAAACTTCAATTTGAATCCCATTAAAGTAATAAGTCAAGTGCTATGCAAACACCATAATCAGACCGTCATCTGCATAAATTCAAATTGGTGAACTGAGTAACAGACCTAGATTATGCATTTGTAAGTTGATTTAGGTGTAATCAACATAATTATCGCATGTAAACGATCCATTGGCTTACAATCAGCATTCGATGTAACTTTTCAATCCTATTATTACATCTGTGTATACTGCTTACTCCACCTTTTTGCCTTAATCACAGTACCCAAAAAAAGGTGTGCCTATAAACATAGAGGTATGGAGGTGGGACGTATACTGTATATTTACTCAATTACTAGCAGTCTTTTCATTGTTTCTTTAATACTTGTTTTGGTGCAAATTCTCATCTTAATTGCAATGCAATACAATGTCTGGTGTTCTAGTGATATGCATTTTTCGAAAACATAACAATGTGAAGTTTGGGGCAAATAAGAAAAAAAAAAGGGTTAACGTAAAATCAATAGAAGTAAAGGAAGGTACCTAGAAGTGCAATGTAAAAGAAGATTTAATAAATGGGTAGATTCACACAAATAAATGAATAAATTTCAACTCCTGAGTTAGGATATACAGATAATTATATGAATTACAATACGAAAGCAGAGACAAGAAGTATAAATATTTATTTATTTACCTTTTTATCCAGTCTTTTCATTTTAAGAGGAAGATTTTCAAATGTTACTACCGATTCTCCCCTCAGTGTTAACCTTTAAGCACAGTATACGATGCAGGCCATGCCTATGTAGATTATAAAATGAATTACAGGTGCATAACCTTTACTTTTTTTTAATCACATTTAAAAAACTGTGTTAATGAGTGACTCCTCACGAAAACTCAGTGTAAGATCTAGAAGGGAGTCTCCAAAAGTTGGGCTCAGAAAGCAAAGGAGGGTTCGAACAAGAAACCAGAGAGAAAAACAGGGAGTTCACCGGTTTGCTTTTCCTCATTCCTCCTGGTACTGAAAGCAGCAAGGGTGAAACTGCTATAGTGTTACTCTCTCATGGGTGGGTTTGAAACTGGATGTTCATGCCAGGTATGTTATTTACACAGTTTTGTCCTGGCAACTTAACAGTTGAGTCGTCTTGTGCCCGGCCAAACATTCCACTGAGGACACAGAAGTAAAAGTTACTTAAAGAAGTCTGTTTTACAGGATTGGACAGGGTCTTCTATTTCTTTTTGGATTTCTTTTAGCACTGTGACCTTTTTTTTTTTTTTTTTTTTTTAATTTAGT
>OMOW01061086.1:2358-13043 GCA_900312555.1 Lamprogrammus exutus
TTCAGGGAACCTCCACATGCTTAATATCATAAATTCTGACTCCAAGAAAGTTGCAAGAGATACTGAGAGTGCTGCAGGAGGAGTGGCGAGTCTCGGGGCATGCCTGACCCTGAATGACCATGACCGCATTCGACAGTTCATACAAGAGTTCACTTTAAGAGGCCTGCTACCACACATTGAGAAGAACATTAGACAGCTCAATGACCAGGTACACACACACACACACACACTCAGACATGCATGCACAAAGACAAGTAATCCCTGCTTTTGTAGTAATTATTTATCTCTTAAAGGTAGGGCTTGTCCTGAGTACCACTCTTAAGGCTTTGACCATTGTTTTTTCTGGATTAATATTTGGCTGCCAAAACTGTTCATAATGAATAATGCAAGGCATAATTAAATAGTTTTCAATATGTCCAGTTTGTCCACCAAACCACAGCAAATATTGTGGGCCTTTTCTCAAATGGCACAAATGATCTACGTGTGTGTGATTAATGCTTGAAAATAGTAATACCTGTGTCGTCCAAACATGTTCATTGAACAAACAGACTTTCTGGACAAACTCCAGTTAATTTTTCATAATTAAATTATGGCAAAATCAGTAGGGTGCCAAATTTATTTCCCCCACGATGGCGAAGGCTTTGCTCGTTTTAGTCTGTAGATAATATGGAAGACGGAAGAACCATCCCTGATGTGAAAAAAACCCTACGAGTACTGGGGAAATAAAATACAAGGCCATTTCTGACAAAACCAGCGAAGAGATATGATATTTTGGTTCACGTGACAGTGACTGACTAATCACACGCTTGGAGCCTTCACCGTAGTGTACAAAAGTCAGCTTCTCCAACAAAAATAGCCACTGCAATTATGTGGCTTATATTTCTGAATATGAACTCTGACATGATAGATACAATGTTCTAAATACAACTGCAAAGACACTTGTATCGTTACATTTTTAAAATGTTGGTATCGACTTGGTACTGAAGTACGAATACTTTCGACATCTCTTGTGTGAACCAGGCTTAAAAGCCTTTGTATGCATTTTCTCACCTGGTGGACTTTGCGCATTCTCTTATTAAGCAACACATCATGTACTGCATATTCAGCAAATGGTGGAATCGTCCAAGTATACATTTTATTCACATTTTTGCAGTTCAGGCAGAGTGCATGCAAACATACTGATTGTATTGTTCTCCCCGCAGCTTGTTTCCAGAAAGGGTCTTAGTCGATCTCTGTTCTCTGCCACCAAGAAGTGGTTTGGTGGAGGGAAGGTTCCAGAGAAGAGCATCAGTGAGCTAAAGAGCACGTCTGGCCTTCTGTAAGTGTGCCAAGATCACAACCTAAACAAACTTGATACCATTTACTATATTCACCTCAACCTTTTGTTCCTGCAGTTCCTTGAAATGTCTTAAAACATCTTGATTCTTTTAAAGATCAGTCGAGTAACAACAAGCAGTGATGTTGATCACCATGTGTGAGGCGAATAGGCACTGAAAGTGCGATATTTCTGTTTCTGGGTTTCTATAGGATTGGGAAGATGACATAGCTAGATTACAAGATTGATATTTGAATACAATACACTCTGAGTGACAGATGAACTTAACCTTCTGCATATGACTTCAGGGCTGCATAATTTCGCAGTGTCCCATTTTCATCTTAGGGTGGCTTTACTAGCAGGGATGATGAGATGGGCACAGCTGTTATTGAGTTGATTTTAATGCACTGGAACATAAAAAGAGCTGGTTTTGGGCAGTTAAAAATGTGTCTTTGGCATTGTAGAAATTAATGGAGCAGCAAAGAGTGAAACTTTGGTTGAAGAAATGTCAAATAATTATATACGAACACCTTCTCTTTTCTTAGATGTGTTAGAATGCTGGCAATGTCTACTGTAAATGAAATCATGCCTTCTATCAATGAAATCAGCCTACTTGACTACAACAACGCTGCACTTTTCACAGCTGCTTCTCCCACATCTTAAATCACAGCTTGCAGTTGTCTCTCTTGCACAAAATACAAATCTTAAATTACAGTGAGTGTAAAAAGCTTTCAGGTATATATGAAATCATGCCCTTCAGATGCTATCAACTCGATTTTGAATGGAGAGGGTTGCATGTTTGAACACCTGTTGAGAAATGATGGTGGTCTGACCTTTCACCACTGCAATGTCAGCTATCCCCCAGAAGCCACTGAGCTACAGATCAGGAAGATGGCCGACTTGTGCTTCCTGGTTCAACTCTATGAGCTGGCCTATAGCTGCTACCACACTGCCAAGAAAGACTTCCTTTCTGACCAGGCCATGCTTTATGCTGCAGGGGCCCTGGTGAGAACATGAACACATACATACACACCTATCTATGTGCTCCTGTTTTAATTATGTTAATAGTACCACAGTTAGTCGACCTTACAGTCATAGAAGCAATCTTTTGAACCTCAAGACTGTTTGAAAAAGGGTGATAATTTGTGCTTTGAACATAGTCTTACCTATTTATGCATTAATAAAACAGTGCTATTGAATTTTAAGATAGAAAAACAGGTCCAAAACTTAAAACATTTTGGAGTAAGCAGGCAATTGAGTAGTCAAGTGTGTGATCCATTGTCATGCTCCCTTTTGACTCTAGCTTCCAAATTGGTGCTTTTTAACACATTCTACCAGTTTTATTTGCTGCAAGCAAGTGCTGCAGGTGCATATTGTATTGACATACAGTGATTAGAAAATTCATGCAGTTATTGATAAATGCAGTACATTTAATACAAAACATTACCTTGTATTTGATTTAGTTAATTTCACACCAAAGATCAGTTATTTTCCAGTTATTTCAGCAGTTTGGGTACGTTATAGTTCATACAGAATGACCTGAAATAGTTTGCACATTAATTTCAGCATAAGCTCTGGTACAGTTATGCAACCACTGATTGAGGTGTGTGATGAGAAATCTGAGAACAAAATTGTTCCTCCAGTACCCAACGTTTCCAATGGAAAAGCCATTTATCAAATACTCAATGTGCCACAAATAGCTTAAACTAAATGTATCAACATTTAATAGAAAAACAAAAATGAAAAGAATTGATGGAATTTTCATTTTAGTTCTCTAAATAAATGTTAATGTTGGTGCACCCCAAAACAAATACAGGGTGAGGACACAACAGAAACACATCCTGCAATATACAGGATAATGCATTCTAATACAATGTCTATTTAATATATACTCTTTTTGTGAAGCTTATGATATAGGTTTTGTTAAACCTTTACAAAGCTGTGGTACCTTTTTAGGTTTTAGTGTGCGAGGGTACGAAGGATACATTAAGTGCTAATTTGGGTAAGGGGGGGAGTTTCTGTTGGCTTTTTTTGGCCCTAAACGTTGCTGTATTTTGAATGTCATAAAAAGTGGGCATTGATGTTCAGGCTCAGGATTTTTGTTTGAGTTAATCTCTGCAATTTTAATTTTGATTGTGGTCTGTCTAGGTCTTTTTCTGTCTCTGTGTATTCCTGTCTCTTGTTGAATCTTACCTATATCTGCCTTGTCCTGTAGGAAATGGCGGCAGTGTCAGCTTTTTTGCAGGCTGGAGCTCCTAGGCCATATCCAGCACACTACATGGAGACCGCAATACAGACCTACAGAGATGTCTGCAAGTATGAATTAGCATTTGTTTTGTTTTCTTGAGTTACAATTACACAGTATAGGTTACATCACTGTCTAAGAGTGTCAGCCTTTCATTCATTTTATTCATGTGTTTTCCTGGGTCAGATATAAAAAGTGCTTGTTTAGTTTGCAGTTTATTTATTTAGCAGTTTTGGCCCCTACACTAAAAAAGCTTTATATGAGGCATTGGTTGTAAAGTAAGTGCACTGTGGTGAAGGTTTCTTTTTTTCTTTTGTAAATCTCTGTATTTGCAGGTCTTTGACAGTACAATGCAATAATACCATACAATATAATAATACAATTTGTGGAACTGTCCCCCCCCCTTTTTTCCCCCTTTATTTTAAAATTAAAACTTAAAAAGAAAGAAGGAAAAAGAACATTCAAACAATAAAAAAAACCCCAAAAACTAAAAACAGCAGGATGCACATTCACCTTGTTCCACAAGTTCCACAGATACACACACAGAAGAGCAGGGCACTTTAACCACTAGCAGATACCATTATCTGGTAACTGTCCATGCCCAGTCTCAGTGGTGAAGGTTTCTAAATTATAACTTGAACATCTTTACTGAGATATCACTGATAAAAGGATGGAATCAAAACAGAAAACATAGATTGAGTCAAAATAGCAAAAAAAGACTTTTATAGCGGGTTATGTTTTGACACTCTTTTGTGTTACTACTTGCCAAAGCTTAATTTATGACAGGAATGACTTCCCTGTTCCTGAAATATGAGTTGGTGATATGCATGTACAAATGCAATTTGTGACTTTACAAATCAGTGGATGCCAGTCATGGTCATGTCTCTGAATTTGCCAGTATGAAACAAGGTTGGAATCAACTTGATGTTTAAATGTGTGGTTTGTCTGGCTGCGCCTGTGAGTTATTGTGTTCAGAAAGGAATATAATCAGACCATTGCTACTGGTGGGTCATATTTGTATATTCATTGATTCTCAAATTCTCAGTGCAGGATGTTACTACTGTTACTCTTCTATGAAATTACTTTCTGAAGAATGATAAAATTTCCAATATACATGACAGAAGACACAAGAATGACCTCTGTATAGCTAATTATATTGAGTGCTTTTCTAACTTTGGTCATGTGAGGTTGTATGCCCATAGTGTTTTTGACAACTGCTTAAGTGGAGTGATATTCTCTCTTTTTCCACTAAGTTAACATTATTAATCTGACAACTTTGTACCTCAACAGAAACATGGTGCTAGCTGAACGCTGTGCTTTACTCAGTGCTGAGGTACTGAAGAGTCAAGGCAAATACTCTGATGCCGCAACTCTCCTCATTAAGATGACCTTTGAGGTGAGGCAACTACTTCCTGCATGGTTTCACAAATGTGTGTATGGGTTAGAATTATGGCTTACGTAGCACCTCATACCCATCCGTCCATTAGTAAGAGACCAATCATCAATCCTGTCACAACGATTGATCAAAAAAACCCATAAAATGTCACATTTGCCCACATTTAACACTGTATTTTTAATATTTTTCTTTGTGTCTTTTTATTTTTGTCTAGGACTCAGACTTGCGTAGTGCTCTGCTGTTGGAACAAGCAGCACACTGCTTCATTAATATGCGTAACCCCATGGTGCGAAAGTTTGCCTTTCATATGATCCTAGCTGGCCATCGTTTTAGCAAAGCGGGACAGGTAAGTCTCTCAACCATTGTTACAGTCTTACCTCTGAGATTAGCCTGTATTCTGGCTGCATCTGAAAGAAGATAACAAATGTGCTCATAATAGGTTGGTTCATATTTTGTCTCAAGTAAATGTCTTTGCTATAGAACATTCCATGTGTGATATCACTAGGTCTTTGAAGCATGTCAAGGTGAAGGAAATTTACTCACAATCGGTAAGGCAAAACATTTTTTTAGCTGGCAGTCCCTGAAGAAATCAAAGTATGAATTGGGTTGTAGGATCAGTAAAGCTTTTATCAAAAGCGATGTATATATGAGATGTAAATATGACACAAGCAAGGATTTAGTCAGGAGAGAACAACAAGAGTCAGTGCCATGAAGCTAAGTTCTAGTTGGACAGGACATAGGTGCCAAGAGGCATTGCATGGAGGCAGGTATAGATAGAGATATAGAGATATTTTTGAATAGATAATTGCGACGCCAGACATAAGGTATGAAAGTGTTCGCGAAAGAGCAGAGTCTTAAGCTGTTTTGTAAAGACCAAGAGGGACTCAGCGGATTGAGTGGAGTTTGGCACCACAAAGCAGAAGAATGAGTGAGGTCAAACAATGTTTGGGACAATAATTCTCTTCCTCTAACCTAATGTGGTGAAATTAAAGGGGCACATGGTGCACATAACACATAGGCATGTGTTTATTTGTGTGTGTGTATGTTTGAGTTTGTGTGAACTACCCCTTTTGCTCTCAGTAAAACAGGACAGCAATAGAATCTCATGGTCAGTGTAAAGATTAGACTTCATGTTCAGGATCATTCATCCCCTCTCCCCAAAAAAACAAAGTTTCTCATTGTAGAAAAGTTCTGTGCAGTCCTGTCTATATGCTTATCTACTGCTTAGGTCATCACTTATAAATCAATTTATTCTTGAATGAACTAATATATATCACAAACTAAAATATCCAACAAATATAGGCCACCTCTGTCCCCACCATGTCTCTAAACCTGCATTGTCAAATTGAACAGTGATGACAAATACTGGCCACTGTCCATACCTAGTGACTTAAACCTGCTTTATGACTGCATTCATTGTCATTCTCATTCCTCTTTTCACACTCCTTATCCCTTTCTCTGTCTGGTCTTTTGCTCTCATTTTTGCTGCCCCCTCTCCTCTCTCTTGTGTAGAGGAGGCATGCATTACGCTGTTACTGCCAGGCCATGCAGGTGTATAAGGGGAAAGGTTGGTCTTTGGCAGAAGACCACATCAACTTCACTATTGGTCGCCAGTCCTTCACACTTCATCAACAAGAGAACGCTGTATCAGCCTTTAGACAGATCCTGACCAATGACAGCAGACAAACGGCCACACAGCAGGGGGCCTTCCTTAGAGAGTATCTCTATGTTTACAAGGTAACATCAGTTTGCACCTATGTATATGTATACCCATCTTACTGAAAACATTGCCACTAGCTAAAATTCCTGACAACCACAACAATTTTATTGTCTTTCAGGTAAGATGAACCAAAATTCCCAATGAACATGCTGAAACAATCACAATGTATTTACCTGATTAGAGTAGGACTGGGAGATAGAATGAAATACCATACTATTGGCTTACTGTATGTTATGGGATGATGGACGTTTGCAGTCATCCAGTGTTTTGTATTTGAAGAGGTTTCGCCTCATCCAAGTAGCTTCAATTAAAGTCAGCAACTGTAAGCTGTAAATCAGGAAAGATTATAACACGAAGCTTATTATTTTCTGTAAAATGAGCTGGTTTATTAAAAAGAAGTTTAACTGATCGATATGTGTGATGCATGTTTTATTTACACCGATGACCAGGACAATGCTCACACATACAAAGCACTGCTTTACTAGGCAAAGTTCACCACTATTTGCTCTGTTAGTTATTCTTTGTCTCTGTTTGGCATGTGAAAATTCTTTAACCACATACTGTTTATCCACGTACACTTTTGTTACGGTTTGGGTACTTACTGGGCTGTTTATGTGTGTTTCAGAGTGTGACAAGTGGAAGTGAAGTTGAACTTCCTCAGCTGCCTCTGCCATGCATCCACAGCTCAGCCACAAGGGTCTACTTTGGCCACGAACGCCGCCTTGCAGAGGGTAACAAACATATTTGGAGACATTTTGTTGACCCTTACACTTAAAACTTAAGTTGATATTTCATCAAAAATTTATGTGGCGCAATTACCAAAGTGTGTGCAATTCGGTTATTGTCTTGCTCAGAGACCGAAGCCTATGGACTAGACACTCAGACTCCACTAGCCACAGACGCTACAACAATCTAAAAAAAACCCCAAAACTTTTTATTTTTTTATTTTTTTAAATTGAAGGTTATTTACTGCATTTCTTTATTCCAAAATTACACCTACAAACACAACCAGTCAGCTTTTTCGTGAACAAATGTTTTTTAATTTTCACAACATAAATGTACAAAATACAACTGTACAGTACAAACAAAACAAACAAACAAACACCAAAATCCATTAACTGCACATTACACATACACCCATTATCTATTATTATTATTCCTCTTGTGTGCATTGCCAGTGCTGTCACACCTAAGAGGTTCTCACAGAAATCCTTCCTCTCTGCATTGTAAAGCCTCACAAACACCAAAAGCTGGGCATTATCACTTATATCAGCTGATTCATCCACTGCTATGCTTGGTGCACTCTTAATGGCAGCATAAAGCTGTGTCTGCTAATACTTCAGATCTTCTACAAGCTGTTGTAGCTGACAGAGGGATCTGCCTAATTTTTTCCCTCAGTTCATCTTTTTGTTTGCCATCTAGCAAAGTCTCTACAGCTGCATACATGCACTCTTTCTCACTATACTATCTAGTCTTAGTATCCGCTGTATCCTCAGGGAACACTTGTTCGCACGTTGTTGAGCAGTGAGGGACTGAGAGGACTTGCTTGTTGAGCATTCATACTGGGCTTTGAGTTCATCCAATTTTCGTGTCCCTACAGCAGACTGCCGTGGGTATGTTTCCTCAAAGTGCCGGTGTTTTGTTTCGTAATGGTGTTTTACGTTTCCACTTTTTATGATGGCCACTGACTCTGAACTTATGAGACACACTGGCCGTCCCGTGGTTGTTACAAGGCGAATGCATGCATATTTGTGTGCCCGTTCATCTTTAAAGCCTCTGTCTTCGGAGTCAACTCCTCTGTTTGGAACAAGACATGTCTCCGTGTGTGTCACTCTCTTCATCTATCTGCTTTTGTTTTTCCTGTCTTTCCCTACGGCACTCACGTGATTGGTCAAGAAGCAGCAAACGAAGGACCCATGCAGCTCTGCTGAGTTGCCCTATCAGCACCTGTCCAAAAATCTCACCAAACTATTGCTTATCATATTTTGATATTAGACATTATTGGGTCCGGATAAAAGCATCATGCTTTGAGTGAGGGGCCTCGCCAGGGCGCTCAATCGTATCTAACCGGGCAGACACTTAGGAGACGTTTTCAAGTTATATAGGCGATTTTTCGGTTCGGACTTCGATGATCTCATAGCTGGCTATGGCCCTGCACATGACAACGAGCTTCTGTCTGGTAATGTGCGCTTAGCCTGAGCAGGACATATACAGTGTAGCTGTATCAGGTAGTAAGATGCCTGGGAAATTAAGTATTTGGATTATTTAGGTTGACATTTTGCCTTTTAACGGAAAGGCTCCTGAATCCATCTGAAACAATGCCGCCCAACAGTGCTTGGTACAAGAGAACTTTCTTCATTTGACAATACTCTTTGTACAACATTGATAATTGCTTGTATAAAAGAAAACTCAACACTGCAACACTGCTAGCATGACATTTGTAAAGATAAGATAAGATTTTATTTATCCCAGAGGGGAAATTATTTTGCACACAGTTTCTGTACACTGTAGGAGGTTGCAGTAAAAAGTAGGTAAAGTGCAAACTAGAGAATGAGATATAATGAGCATGGCAAAATAAAGCATGGCAATATTGAGAATCAATAGTCAATAAGTCTATACATGTACAGTTTTGGCAGTAGTGCAGAAGTAAGAGTATTGCTACTGTTAACACAAAGTTAAAAGTGACTGTGTTTTCAAGTAAACAGTACAATAGTTAATAATAATAGTGCACAGTTATAATAGTTATAGCAGGAGTAAAAGTGATGGTGTGCAGTAAACAGTTAAGTAACAAAAAACTGGATCTGATGACCTCTGCACCCCAGGTCCCTGGCTCTGTTGGAATTATAGAGTCTGACGGCCACAGGAAGGAACGATTTCTTGTGCCATTCCGTGGAGCACCTTGGTGCTCTTAGCTTGTCGCTTAAGGTGCTCCTGTAAGTGTCCAGTACGCTGTGGAATGGGTGAGAGGCATTGTCCATGATGCTCAGCAGTTTGCGCAGCATCTTCCCCTCTGTAACCTCCACCACCAAATCAAGCTCCACCCCAAGAACGGAACCAGCCTTCCTGATGAGTTTGTTGATTCTGTTGGTGTCAACCACCCTAGCCCTTCAACCCCACCACACGACAGCATAAAAGATTACACTGGCCACAACAGACTGGTAGACCAGTACTGCAGACATTGAATGACCGCAGCCTCCTAAGAAAATATAGTCGGCTTTGGCCCTTCTTGTACACAGCCTCGGTGTTCCTAGCCCAGTCGAGCTTGTTGTTGATGTAGACTCCGCGGTACTTGACTCAACGTCCTTCTCCAGGACGGAGACAGGGGTTGGGGGTGTTTTGTGCCTCTTAAAGCTGTCCCCTCACTGATGCAGCCCACAATTGCAGTGTTGTCACAGAACTTTTGCAGGTGGCATGACTCTGAGTTGTATTAGAAGTCTGAGGTGTAGAGGGTGAACAGGAAGGGGGACAGGACCGTCCCAGACACAGATTCTGCAATCTAACAGGCTGTGGCCTTCCTGTCAGGTAGTCCACAATCCAAGACAACAGGGGAGCGTCCACCTGCATTGCCGTCAGCTTACTAACCAGCAGGGCAGGGCGGATGGTGTTGAAAGCACAGGAAAAGTCAGTAGGTGTGACAGGACCAGCCTTTCGAAGGAGGTCAGCGCAACCGGTCTGAAGTAATTGGTGGTGCTTGGGGCGCTCTCTCTTTGGTACAGGAACCAGGCAGGATGTCTTCCACGGCTTAGGGACCCTTTCGAGGCTCAGGCTCAGGTTGAAGATGTGCTGGAATACTCCACACTGCTGTGTGGCACAAGTTTGAGTACCCTCGGGTTGACGCTGCTTTGCCTGGACAGAGTCTACTCAGAACTCTTCTCACCTGCTTAGCTGTAATGTTAAGTCCTGGAGGGTCGTTTGTGAGAACCAGTGGGGGAGGGGAGACGAGAGGGGGAGGGGAAAAGGTTGGACAAGAGTGGGTGACATGGTCATGGAACCGGGGGTCGGGGGAACG
>OMOW01061087.1:5419-22133 GCA_900312555.1 Lamprogrammus exutus
GGAGTTCAGTCGTATGCTCTTCCGATCTCTCATAAGCTCTACTTCACACTACTAGAGCTGTTTATTAGTTGTCTTTCACCTTCTCCTAGATCGTAGAACGTCAAAGAAGATTTACCCATGACTCTGCCATACGCATCTGCTTGTAACCAGCACACTAGTTATCAATGCATTTTAACACTAATATTGGTGTTTAAAGGGGGGTCCCACCACTTCAAATTCACTTTATTGGTCTTGTGGTGCACTGTTCAGCATGTGAAAACAACTATGTGGCTTCCAAAGTCATGGAAAACGGATCACCACAACATCACAAGGGTTATTCCCTGTTGCTTTAGACAACAAATGTTGCTTACAAGGTTGAACACTAAAGCCATGCCCAGTGCACATACTCAACTTCTAGGAGTGGCTTTAGTCTCCAAACTTGTTGTCTTTAGCACCAGCTGGAGGAAACCCTTGTGATGTCATAAAGGGTCAGATTCCCAGACTGTGCACAGCGCCCTCTACAGGCGCAAAAGCCTTCATACAGTTGTACGTGAATTGTGCTTCACTTGCCAAATAAATTAAATTTGATGTATAAAATCAGTGAAGTAGCCTTTGTGGATGATGAATTGTGCTCTATCAAAGCCATGCCTACTATACTGATATACTAATGGCAACTATAGCTTTTATGTTGGAATAATGAGCAGTTGTGTATGTCATTGTCTGTCACTAGTGTTGTAATAACGTCCATAGCTGTAGTTGTAGGATATGAGCCAAAATACCTTTGCAAATATTACTTACCTACCTCCAGCATAAATGGAGTGTATGTATAAAGCCAAATGGAGAATGTGCAATATAAACTCAGTGATGTTTTAAACATTGTGTCTTGCCTGTGTTTTGGTCTGGTCCAGGTCAGGAGAGTTCCAGGCTCCAGTGGCCACCTGCACAAGACAGAGGATGGAGACTGGGAGTGGAGTGATGACGAGCTGGATGAGGGCAGTGAAGAGGGTCAGGCAGCAGTGAATCAGGGCAGGGTAGGTGAGAGCACAGTCAGCCTCTGTCACACAGATCCTTTCTCTCTGCATTTACCTGATTCTTCTACCATCTCATATGGATTTAAGAGTAGCACAACAGAAGCAGCATCATTCTAGATTATTTTGAGATTCCACTTGTGATTCTCAAGTTAATGAAACAACCATATGTAGATGTCATGAAATTTTAGACTTTGCATGCATTCCATGTGGAACCTGTAAATTGTACTGTTTTAACTTTCCCTCTGCCTTACACTCTGTACAGTCCCTCTCCCTGATCAGTGAGCATTTAAGTGACAGCAGATTGTTTGTCTATGACAGAAGCTGTCATGAATTATCTGTAATGAGTTTTGAAGATAGCTGCAAGGCTTTGAGGCAGGAGGATGTAGACCGCAATGCTTATATATCAAGAAATTGTTTGACAAAGATACCCAACTTAAACATATGATTTAGTAAATAATTATTGTCAAAAGTAACCAAGATAAAAGTATTTACTGATATTGTTTTTCAACTGGCTGTGTTTTTATGAGCCGTAGGCTTTCTGTTTTTGTTGTACTTTTCTTTTTAGTTTAAGATAAAAATTTATTTCACAGATGGATGGATGGAAAAATAAATAGCTAGATAAATTAACGGAGAGACAGGCATATAAGAAAATGCATAAAAGCTACACATTCTATGTTTTACTCAACTGGCAAACTTAATGAAATATATCAGTATTATGTTTTTGTACCTAAGAATATTAAATGATCTGTTCTTTGTATTTCTCTCCAGTCACGAAGGGTCAAAGATGAGACCAAAGATGTAAGTTAGCTCCTCTTGTTATATACAAATTTTAATTAAAATGAAATTGAGTATTTTTGCATTTTGATGAGGAGACAAATTGTCAGACAATAAGCTTTTCTGCTGCTCTGTATTTAGTTAGCTTTGCAGAAGTGGAAATGCAATTAAGTGGTCTCCTTGGACAGCATCCTGTGTAGAAATCATGAACCTCCATGAACCATGTTTACTTCCTGACCCATGGTTCAGAGGTTTTATTCAGTTTAATCAAAACAACCCAGGACCCAGGTTTTAAACTGTCTGACAAAGCTTGCAAATTGTTCCTCACTGATTGATTGGAATTGACCTATGTTCTCTTTATTAGATGACACCTGATTTGACATTTACCAAAGGTGTAATAACATTTACACAATTATGCCTCTCATTTTTTAATTCTAGAATGATGAGAATGCCAACAATGTCCCAATTGAAGGGCTGTCTATTCAGCATCCCCAGGTGAGGGATGCAGCAGCAGCAGCACTAATTGTCATGATTCAATGCCCTTGATGCCCCACTGAGTGTATTTGTGTGTTTGGGTACATCTGTGCTTGTGCGTACTTTGCACGTGTGTGTAGAGTGTGAATGTGAGTCTCCTGGAGGGATGCTCTCGGCAGTAATAACTCAAAGTAAATGGCTGTCTGGCTGACAGTGCCAGCTCAGTGCCTGGGTGTAGCTCATCTAAGGGCCTACTGCCATTTTAGTCCATTTTCCAAGGCTATTGTCATCTTGAAAATGAGCCAAAGCAGTTTGAGGTGTATTCATGTGTCTGACAACGATGAAGAAGTGCCACTGCCCTGTGCCCGAGTCAGGAATTGGCTCTAACAGCTACTCAGCAGCCATTACTTACATATAATTTTCATTCTTTGCCACAAAAAGGAGACATTGAGAATATATTTTTGACAATGTGGATAGAACCTCACACCTTTATGCATCCCTCAGTTTTATTCCTTTTCTTCTCCCTTACAACTTCTTGCTTTGTTTTTCCTGATGTCTTAATTCTGTGTGTGCATAATGTAAACCACCTCAACACAAGCCTCTCTCCTGCAGGTTGAACCGTATGAAAATACACCCTACATTCAAGGTGCTGTGAACATGGTCCTACGGCTAAGGTGAGACACACATTTCCCTCATTACACTTGGTCCCTCATACTCGAAAGGTGGACAAAGTACCAACCAAGTACCACGAAATGAAGGGGATTTGTATTTTGACTGTTGTCATGACAATTCACTGTCAGATGGCTGAGCAAAGAGTTTTTTGCAACTGGATTATCACTCACTTACTCATTCCTGGACCTCAACGTTGTGAACATTTGCACAAGGTATTTCAGGGGAATGTTAATTGGTATCACTCAGTGGTAACACACTGTGACAAAGCAGATACATTTTCTGTGTATGCAGTAAAAGCAACAATGCTTTGGAAACAACCACTCATTAGAGCTGCTGGATTCATCATCGTTTCAACACCGGCCTGATCTCACTGTCTCAAACACACAGGCTTCTAATAGACCTAATGATCTTTGGCTGGCTGAGGGAGGATCTGGCACTGTCTCTGTCCCCTTCGTCTGGCTTTGTCTCACTGGTCGTGTCGCGGGGAGGAGAGCGTCACACTCCATTGGTTCTCCTTTGGCTGTCTTCCACAATCTGCCGTCCTCCTTTTGACTGCAAAACCTTGTGGTACAGCCTCATTATGATCACTGTTGATACAAATTATTCTCACCCTCTCTCCATCTTTTCTCAGTATACAAACATACAACAAGAGAATATTAGGACACAGTTGCTTGGATGCAGCTTGTTTAACACACAGACAAGCTGTGTTTGGACAGCTGAACGTCTGCCTTTAGCTTCCTGAGCTGATTGCAGAGCAGACTCTGTGCTGACGAGATAACAGGCATCAGAAGGTCCCCCCCCAGGCACTCAGAATAGCACACAAAGACATCCCTCTCTCTGCATCCTCAAAGAAAAAGTGGAGAAGATGCAGCAAGAGATGGCCAACAGTTTTATGGCCGCCATAGAATAAAGTTTCTAAATTGGTGATTAAAAAAAACAAGCAGTTCGGTTCAGTTTGATGGTCCTGGCTTTTTCTAGTTTAGTTTTACAATTTATCCATGATCGTCCAATGTTTATTTGATCTGTGGATTTTATGACTCACATTTTTAGAGGCAGTGTTTCATCATATCCTTTCATGTTTAGCTCTGATTGACCGTGAACATATTTTTCTATTGGAAAGTATGAGCTTGGAGAGAAATACATTGGATTGGATAAGGATTTCAAGTATTCTTACATGCCTTCTCTGGTGGATTATGAAAACGTGTCACTACACAAAATTTACTCTCGGATCTAAAAAACATCACCCAAGGACTAACAGAGATCAACAGTTTTAAGGCTCAAATGTTTTAAAGATGTTTTTGATTTAATTGTACTCACAGAATTCAGAAAACTCTCATAGAGCACCAATATGTTTGTCAGTGGAATCCGTTTTGAAATTCTCTTTAGAGAAATATGACGTGGGTGTATATTAATGATAGGATTTCTATATAAGTAATACTTATCTTTGATCCAGCAGCAATATACCTTTTTTAAAATGCTGCATAGCATTAGTCACATTTTGCAGCTTTTGATTGTGCTCATACCACACTTGTCTGGTGCTTTAGGAATGATCCCACACTGTAAATCCAACGCCTCCAATGTTTGATACTGCGTCACACGTTGCAAAGAACACGACAGGCGCTCTTTGTGTACAATTCACCCTTCAGATCCTCTCTGTGATACCATCAGTAAACCGTCTCCATCTGAACAGGAGAGATATATTGCTGACTGAGAATTCCTCAAGACTGGGAAATAAAGCCTTGTTTTTATTTGCGGCATATATGAGACATGCAGTATGTTAATGCAGAGTCATGGAGCAGACTCTCAGGATAGCCTATATTGAATAAGTTGCATCGCTTCAAGGGTGAAGTTTGAACTAAGGGCTAAGAAACAGATGCTGTTGTAACAATTTGAGGTTGGTCATTGGGTGGTATTTGCCCACATGCCCAGCAGGGAGCCATACCCTGCTGATAAAGTAGCTAGTGGTTATAGTATTGTTATAATGACTTTGATTGTAATATGAATTTGATTCATCACAGACATATTGGAGAGAGATAACAAATAATTAGCTTTTAACCTCACTGTCAGTATTTTTTGTAGAATTGGCTGAAATCCTTATTACATCCTGATAGGAATCCATAAACTGAGAGCTTTGTGAAAAATATCACATCTGTGTAATGCCTCATACTGATTAAATCTGCTTTTGGGAAAAACCTTAGAGCCCAAAAATGACCACCCTTTACCCAAGCAGAATCGCAACCTCAGTTGTCAATCAACACATGCGATACATTCAGCGTGATGGGGGTTACATTTCCACACACTGAGCAATGGGTCAATAAAAAAACATTTTTGTTTTCTGGAAGCTTGGACCTTCTGTTTAATTTACAATAGGTATAATCGATTACCTGGGCTCTGTTCTCTGTAAGTGCATTCATCCATGTGCAGACGGGGGCTCAAGAGTGCTTTCTATTTTCCCGCACAGCAGAGTGGATTCTGCCTTGACTTGTATTGACTGTGGTTGTCAGCATGTGCAAAAAAACAACCTGCCCTCCTGTCAGACTAACGTAAAAATTCCAAATGAATCTCTAGAGCCTCAACACAGCAGGCAATCTTTGTTGTCAAGGGTGTTGGCATTTTCTGTATTATGTACATGTTTGCTTACCAAAAATGATCGTCAGCTATGCTCTCAACAACCTCTGCGGCAGCCAGCGTTGCAGGGCAGCAATGTAGTGACAAACGTTACCGGACGTACCTGGCGGCGATGCCAGTGAATGTCGACATTTTGTAATATATTACTTTTGAGACGTCTCTGCCTTTGTTGTTACTGCCCACAGTGTTTGCCAGTGAAATCTCGTCAGACCTGTATTTACCAGTAGTTCACTGTAGGATTACATTGGATGATTTAGTAAATAATTGTCCAAATCCTGCCATTGTCCTGTGGGATTATATGTCGTCTCATACCGGGGCCATTATAATTTTACTGCTGCTGAGCTGTAGAAAGAAGACAGAGGGTTGTTTTAATGGGTAATTCTCACATTTCATGACTGTTCAGCCATAGTATATAACTAATGCCAACCGGTCCTTGAACCTCCAGTAAAATTCAGCCTGCTCTGCTCTCTCTTTTTCTATATCTGTTGTATTCAAAAAGTGTCAAGTGATCATGCTTTCAAACCCATCGCCGAAGTGTCTTTGCTTGTATGCATTTTGACTTATTGCTTTAATCTCGTGAAATAAGTGTTAGGAGTTGGCGAGACAACAGGGTTTGTGTGTGTTCATCCATCTTGAGTACAAACCAAATTAATCTAGTCTCACCATGGTTCCTTTGGGTGCCATGTCCTGCTTTTATCCACTCCTCTGTCACCCACAGATATAAAAACTGTTTTTCAATGCAAGTAGTTCGTGTTGCAAAGCAGCATGGTGCCAGTTTGATGCACTGATGGGATCCTGCAACTGAACCGTTTTTTTGTACCAGATACATACCCTGGGATTTAATATTTAATCACTGCGTGCTGATGTGCTGTGGCAGTATGTATTCACCTGTTTCTGAATCACATTTAAGTATCAAACGAGTATCTGCAGTGCTTGATGTGGTTTGGAGGGAAGAAATATTTTTATCGCCTCTTTTCGACTCTACAGTTCAGTGGATGCAGCAGGTGTGAGGTATGCAGGAAGCGGCTCCACAGCTGTTAACTTCACACTGCTCGTTACGTGGAAATGCAAAACTACTGAAACATGTCCTCTACACATTCTCAAGTCAGTCCATAAACTGCCACAGCACACTGAACATTGTACTGTTGTGCTCCTTTGGGCATCTTCTTGTCCTGCTTCATTTGTTTTAATGGTAAATTATCCTCTTCATACTCTTCAAATGCAAGGAGACTTCTGTCCATCACAAACAGCATAATGTTGCTCTTGTTTCCATGAAAATGTAGTTGCCTGACATTTTTTTCCGTTTCATTTTGTATATTGCGGTTAATCAGTGGCACGGTGCTGTAGTGGTTAGTACTGTCCTAATTGCAAAAAGGTCCTGGGTTTGAATCCAATTGAGGCCTTTCTGTGTGTGTTTCCTCTGAGTGCTGTGGTTTCCTCCCACAGTCCAAAGTGGTTGTGTGTATCTCTCTCTCTGAAACCAATACGATCCGTGTCTCGATACATTCTGATGCATTTATGATACATACGATACAATACATTGCACTTTATACGATACAGTATAATTTAGCCCTGCAGTGCGATAGGACACAATGCAAAAGGATACAGTGCGATTCAATACGATGCCATGTTTGTGGTGGAGGAGACTGCGCTGCAAAGAGTTCAATTTTAATTCTACTGCATTTGTCATATTGTTCCGCTCTTGCTATTAAGCATCTCATTTGTTCTTTGCAAATAAAAATAGAAAATCAATGTAAACCTTTAGCAAACAGGCCTTTTTTTAAAATGCACTTCTGGAATGTAAACAATGTAATAACAATGTGGAACGTAAACAAAAAGACATGAATAAAGACATCTTTGGCTGTGTGCTTTGAAATATGCTGAACAAAGATATTAATGTAACACTCAACAATTTCAAAGACTCTATTGAAAGTAAATTAAGAAATGCTTATCCAATACCTGAAATGATGTGTAGAAAGATTTTGTGCTTTCTACAGGTTCCTTCACAATAACTGACAGACACAGGCAATCAGAGACAGAGAGCTCACTCTGCAGATGCTCGAAAGCGAGAGACAGACATCTGTCAACAACGAAGCAATCGCAATTCCATCCAAACCTTTATCCAGCACAGGCTTTTTGGATTGGTGCAACTGCTTCGTGAATTTGAGTGTGAATGAGTTTATCTGTCTCTACCTGTGATGGACTGACATCTTGTGCGGGGCGTACCCTCTCTCTTCCTCAGTGAACACTGGGATAGGCTTAAAAGCATGTATAGAGAATGGATGATGAATGTTTGGGTCTGCTGTTATATTGATTTTATATTCAGAGGTGTTAATGTATTTTTTTAACACCTTCAATTACAATTCACAACAATCTTGTACGCATATTCATCTATGATTGATAAGCTGTGGAGCCAAAGTGTTGGCACACCAGCTGGGCTGTTTCTCCACCTCATCATCACTCATCAACATTTTCATCTCCGTACAGTTTCCTGATCTTCTACTCTAGACGTTTAATGCACTGCAGCTCATACTTCCCGTACGTGGTGCTCCATGTTTTGCTGCAAGAGCCAAAGGAACATAACAAAGTTGCATCAAATCCATATCTGACATTTGTGACACAGCTTTTCTCTCCTTCCAGGAACTCTAGGAAGGAATTGAATGACATTCGGTTCGAATTTACTCCTGGACGAGGTAGGAACTCGGCCAAAATGGCTTTCAATTTGTGGTAAAATTCTCTGCCACTGTGAAATGCTCTGTGTGTTATGGCGAATGCAGTGTTTGTGAACAGAATTGTTTGCGTCTTTATCGAATTCAGTCCCTAAAAGTTACCTGCTTGCTGCTTGCTTCCATTGCAATATTTGTCTTGTTATTCCTTCAACAGACACTGCTGATGGTGTTTCCCAGGAGTTGGTCTCAGCAGGTCTGGTCAGCGGGCACGATGTTGTTATTGGTAATGTTACACCTCTTTATTCCGTTAAATTACACAGCTTGAATACATTACTTGTATACTGCAAAACTTCCAGAAATCCTTGCGATTTTTATTCCACCAGATAAGAGCATCAGGTCTTTACTACAGACAGGATTCACTGTATTTGTCCTGCCTAACATGAATGTATAAGACACATGTTACCAACAGACTGGATTGCCTTATGCTATTTGCTATTTTTATCACTTTTACAGTTGCTGCTAATCTTCAGAAGATTGTAGATGATCCAACTACCTACAAAGTATTAACCTTTAAACTGGTGAGTTTGATCATTCAGTGCTTTATAAAATAAGACGGAACAATGTTTTGTGTGGGAAGAACCTACACCTAATTTGTTTATTATTAGTTTATTGTTATTATGCTGTCATGTTAGTGATCAAGATTTAAGACATGGTTAATAAATGGTGCACACAAAAAACTATGTTATCGATAGTATCAGAATCATATATGCTGTTAAATATACAATCATATCCTTTGTATATGGCCACAAAATGTTTGTTTATTTTGTCTTACACATGATTATGGCCATTTTTATACTGATTTTAAACAGTAATATTTACTGTATGTTCCCTGTGTGTAATGTTTGTGGAGGTAAAGTACAATCCAGAGTATAAATAATAAAAAACTAAATAAAAATATAATTTAAAACATACAACTTTATATTCAAGATCATATATAAATCTTATTATGTAAAAGTGTATACTGTATTTTAATATGTTTATTCACAGACATAAAATACTGTCTATCTACATGTGATCCTGATAGGAAAACTGATACCTGCCTCTTTAAAAGGTCACCTCTGTACCAACTCATTGTACAAACGATGCGGTTTAGCAAAAAACAACTGACGCAATTATGTCAATCCTGCTGGGTTTTCAAAAATAAATAAATAATGCTTTATCTGCCTCTCTGAAGTTGTGGGTAAACAACATCTGTGCGTTGGGTCACAGTGCTTTTCAGAGTGACCTTTCTGCCATATTTGCTATGTCAGCAGCTAGTATGCATTGCAGGTGGAATGCTCAGGAGAGTGAGTTGGCTACTTTGGGGTGAGGCTGTGCTATCAGCGTGCCTCCATTCTCAATCTGTAAACACTGCTTCACTGCGGGGCAGGGTCAAATCCTCACTGTGCCACGACAAAATGTTATGACTGCAGTGTCCAAAGGCTCCTACAGACTGTGCAGTGACTTTAATCAAGTTGATTTTATGTCACACATGCATGCTGGGTATCTGCGTCTGCCTGTGTAGTGTCAAGTTTGTGATGTAGGACCAGCATTTCTGATTGACGCCTGGGGAGTTTTTCACGTTTCTCTCATGGTCCTCATCCTTCCTATGCAACAAGGTAAAATCACGCATGAACTTTAAGGCTCCACTTGCACTTTGCATTTAAGTGCACTCTCCACTTTGTTATATCAACAATGACATCTGATGCTGGAACTTGATTCTGTCTGCACTGTGATCAGCTGGTGGGTCACTATGCCATTAAATACAGTCTATTCATTGCTCCGTGGACAAGATTCGTCCATTAAAAAAATAATAACTTTTTTTGATTTAAAAACACTCATGGGCACTGTATGGCCACTCAAACTGGAACACATATTTCCTTTACTATGACCTCATTGAGTAGCGTCTGAAGAACTAGAATTCCAGTGAGATGATGCTCTCACTATCTCTAAAATAAAGCTTGTGTTGTGCAAGTCTTGGCTTGGATTTGGGACTCGTCTGTCTTGACTTGTGACCCGACTTATGACTTGTCTGTCTTGACTTGTGACTTGATTTGGGACTCGTCTGTCTTGACTTGTGACTTGTTTGTCTTAACTTATGACTAGATTTGGGACTTGTCTGTCTTGACTTCTGACCTGACTTCTGACTGTCTATCTTGACTTTTGACTTGATTTGGTACTTATCTGTCTTGACCTATGACCTGATTTATGACTTGTCTGCCTTGACTTATGCCTTGATTTGGGACTTGTCTGTCTTGACTTGTGACTTGATTTGGGACTTGTCTGTCTTGACTTGTGACCCGACTTATGAATTGTCTGTCTTGATCTGTGATTTGACTTGGGACCTGTTTCCAAGACTTGAGATTTGCAGACCTGTAAAACAATGACTCTGTCCCACCTCCTAGGATTATGTTTGATGATGGAAATGACATGTGGATGTGACTTCACCCCGTTGACCCTTTTGATTTCTCCTCCTCCCACAGGCTTCCGGCTGTGATGAGACGGAGATCCCAGACGAGGTGAAGCTGATTGGCTTTGCTCAGCTGAGTGTTAGCTGATGCTTTCTTCATGGCTGAAGCAGGTGAGACAGGGGAGACAGTTCAGGGCAGACAGACTGAGGAACACAACGCCACCTCCTGCACAATCCCCCCGCCGTTTCCCCTAAAACACACTGGCTCTCCTCCCTCTCTTTTACCTGCCCTGAGGATAAGCCCCGCCTCCTTAGCCCCGCCTCCACCACCATAGCTTACCCTGCTTACTGACACTTGACCCTAAAACCTTAACAACATTCCACCGCCCAGCGCATGGACCAGGATCAGGATAAAGTCCAGGAAACTAAAGATGTCTCAGGTGGTGAAAGCAGGTGTTTAAGATGAAGCTTTGGATGTTTTATTTAAAATTGTTTTAATTTTGATTTTACATCTTGTTACCTCTGTCTTCACAAATCTCATTATTTATTGAAAAAAAGAGGTATTTTTTATTTTTATTTTTTGTTGCCACAGTGAAAACAAATTTGCTTTGATTTGCATTTCGCAAAACCCCACTCATTCATGACGTTTCCCTCAGGTCTGTGTCGCACTGTCAAATTTTGATCATTCATGGAAAAAGCACATTTTCATAAAATAATGAATGTCTAAAAATAGAATGAAGCATACTACTGTGTTAAGACCTGTATTCCAGTGATACGGAGGGATCCATTTGCTTGAGTGTGCAGGAAAAATGAGACCTGGATGCTACTGTGCATAATTTGCTGTTCATTCCAACAGTGTTAATGCTTCAAAATGCTAGAGGTGCCTTGTTCATTGTTCTGTGCCTAAGAAAGAAGTTAATGAGAGACCACACAAAGAGCAGATCCTGCTAATTAACCATGTCACTGATATATTATTCCAGCAATGACACAATTCAAGTGAAGTATTTTATCCTAATGTGACTTCTGCAATGCACTTTTGGGCTGAGTGTGTGCACCTGGCGAGCAGATGCTTCAGCCCTTGGAGACAATTTAACTTGTTGTCGCTTTTGTCGTCTGACAAATGTCGTCCAAAACATAACAGAACTTGCAGTCATGTAATCCGCTCTGGTTCATCACAACAGTTTCATTTCCGTGCTCTGTCCTGCTGCACTACAAAAGTTTTGTTCCCAAAAATATAGTAGTAACACCATGTACTGTACGACAATGCATCTAAAGATGAAAACCAAAAGGCAACTATTGAAAAGTTGACGAGCCATTTGTTTGTCCAAACCAGTCTAGTACGTCTAAATTATTTTATAAGTATTGAGGTAGTAAATATTAACTTGTACCAAATTCTTTATTTTAAGAAGTAATTTATTTTGTTTTCTATGTACAGTATGTGTACCATTTCAGCATATTACCCTGTTCCCTCTCTGTAATCAGCTGATGTCAAATTTCTGCACAGAAACGGCAAATAAAAATTGCTATTATTTATGAAAGTGCACAGTTTTTGAGTACTTGGTGTTTGCTGTACTAATGACAATGGCAGAACATACTTGCACCTGACACCTGCACGTATCTTTAGTCAAATTTTATATGGAATATTTGATGCTAGAGGCAGATTCAGATAGTTTAGCTTTATCATATACGACCATAAAAATCTCCGCTTTTTGATAACCACCCAGCAAACGGGGGACGTTCAGGTGACATTTGTGTCGTTTGCATTTGGTCCCCCACCACAATGTTCTCTGTGTGACCTCATCAGGATGTTATTGCCGTTCGCAATGGGTGCACGTTTGGTTCAGGTGACAAACAAAATGATGTTTGGAGGACTTTTAGGGGGTGTTACTCTGTGCCAGATTAAGAGTACTTTATGGGCAACGACATGCAACCACTCATAAAGTGTTTTACCAGCCTCTTTTCCTCATTTCCATGTCAGATAAGCTATTTAAAAAAACAGAAATGAAGTTCAGTTAAGTTAATTTAATTCAGTCTGATGGTAAATTATATCTGGGGGAAATGGATTTTATTTACTTCTATGATTTAAACTGTATTTGCTCCTCATGTTAGTTATCAACACATTTGACAGATACGCCCATGAGTCAGAGTATTTATTGAAAGATTTAATCTGTTCTCACACACATTATACTGCCACTATTTTCAACACAGCTTCCTCTTCAGGTTCCACAGTTTTTGGCACTCCATATGTTTTCTTGTTGCTTTTGATATCACATTGGTCTCTGCTTGCAGTATTCCTGCCAAACAGTTGGGAACTAGTCATCTGTACCTTAAAATGCGGAGCTTTAAAGCTGAGAGTTTGGCTCTCCTTTGCCAATTGGACATTTGCTTTGACACCAAAGTAAGCAATAATTTAACTACGTTGCAGCTCATTAGCATGCAGATTTTCATTGGCGTTTACCTGGATTGCGCGGTACAACTGGATAATGGGATACCAGGGTGCTAACTGAAGCAACAGAAGCTTTCTGAGCTCAAGTGAAAGGGAGAATGATGATGTCACTTTCCCCTAACAACCACACTGCTGGGACCAAAACCCTCAATACTTTCCACTGTAAACATCGCGGGGAAAACAGATCGCATTAGATTTCCATCAATCATTTTGCTAAAAGTATTTCATATTTTGTATTTTGCATGGTCATAACCTTTTTCATTATAGTTGGTAAGAACAGTTTCGTTTTATTGCCACTTATTTGGTGCATAGGATTAGCACGGTGAGAAGTTTAGCATACGGTCCGAACTGACAGTTTGCTAGTTTACAAAGCTAAACAAATTATTTGCGACAAATTATTCTTGTTATAATGTGTATACCTTTATTATAATTATATATACCAGTTATTTATTTAATATTTCTTACGTCTGAATGGCATACTACTGATAGTTGAGACTGAGAGGCTATAACTAGCCTTCTAGCCTAGTCACTATGAAATGACGGTTTTCCTCGAACCACAACCATAAAACAGCAAAAACCGTGCCCCAATTTATTTATTAAGTTAAAAAAGAATCAATTTTCAAAAAAGACGCAGAATTATGAAATACAATTGACAAAATTTCAATAGTGATCTGTGTTAACAATGCTATTGCTTGGCCCCTGTAGTGCTGTTGCTAGGAAGAAGTGATGTAACGACTTTTTCTCCCTGTAATGGCACTGTGTAGTTAGCGTGTTTGGTTAGCACGTGTAGTTAGCATGTGTTTCCTTGAACTGCTGCCATTACTACTCACAAACAAACCTGAAAAAGAGAAACATGCTAATGCACCAATGATGGAACTGTAAGAAGGCAACAACTTTAAGCAGTATTATAACTTTAATTATTCAAATATTTGTTTTTTAATATAAAAAACATACAATATATAACAACAACCCCTTTTGGGATAGATGCTTTCACAGTAAATGTCACATTGGCTTGTAATGCTATAAAACTGGAAAAAAAAGAAACGTTGGAACAGAAAATCCGCTAATGAAAGGCATTCATATTCTAGGAAGAACAAAAACGTTCCACGTCACTAGCGGTCCTTCTGTAAGTTCTGATATATCACATATATACCACATACATATACTTATACATCCACTCTGTAATCTTTCATATCTTACTGGCACAATTTGATTGCGTACTCCTGTCAACGTGTGGCGCTTACATTTGCAGGAGCAGCGGTTGGAGTAATGAGAAGCCGGTGGCTGAGACAGATAATTACCTCAAAAGTCAAAATGGAAAACGTCGTCTCAAAACTAAAATATGTGTGACACTTTGATAAAGTAGAGGCAGCAAAATAATGGCAGCACGTAAACAAAAACATCAGGCGAATTCATAAAAAAATAGATCCAGTGATTCTGTGTGGTTATTATGATGTTTTCTGCCGTTCTCCTTTATAGACTTATCAAATCATGAACAGTGAATTCCTCCACCACTTGAACTGTCTGCAGATTGCTAATATTGTAATGCAGCTTTGTATCTGTATACATAAGAGAGAAGGGCAGACGACGAAAGCATATTTCCTCAACAGATGACCTGGTTTGTTTGTTTTTGATTATACCAGTGGTTCTCAAACTTTGTGAACCAAGTACTACCTCTATGCAAACCAAACGTCTCAGTGACACATCACCAACGAGCCACCAAAACACAGAAAAATCACAGAAAAACCTCTCATGTGCTGGAGTGAAGTTGAAGAAGAGAACTTTGACTTGACACAAATACACAGGGTGCTTGTAGGACAAGTAAGGCTATTTTCAACCCAGAAATCTCATTTTTAAATGCAAGGGAAACATAATTAAACTTATATAATTAAAAATAAAACTAAACAATTATTTTTCACTGTAGCAGAATTTCCATATTCCGGATTAAATATAGGTTTAATAGAACAAATTCACATCCAAAATTTGTTCTCATCAATTTTAGGAGTCCTTAAGACACACGAGGGAATACTTTTGACTCGGCAAAACGACTCAAGTCTCATACACAAGACAAAAATGGTTGGTGATCACTGCTCTAACGTACCTCCAGGGGGCCAGCAGTGGTACACATACTGCAGTTTGAGAACCACTGGACTGATTTACACTTTTCTCTCGTCTTCTGTAATATCTGTTGTTTCTTTAATGAATTATAAAATGTGTAATGTGACATATTTAATATAGTATATCACAGATTTTATACCGGCAAAGTGACTCTTTATCGATCCTCTTTTGGCTTGTGCCCGTCCAGCAAGGTCAGCGTTGCCTTGCTCCAGGACATTTCAGCAGAAGATTTGGGAGTTGGGAACTTGAACCGAGGTCATCTGGTTGAAACCATCAACCCACCTGTCTGCACAGAAAGTGACTTAATGTATAAAGATGATCATTTAAGCTGGAATACATTATCAAAATTACTTTTAATAACAACATCACATTTCAGTTAATGCATGAGAATACGTGCTTTACAAGCCTCATGCGGGTCATTAACAATCATGAGGCGTAATCTGCAGAAACAGACAGTTAATGTGTGTACTGCAGAGGTTAATGAAAACATCCGTCATGAAAAAGAGACTTGCAGCAGCCCTCGCTGTTTTTACAATATTCTGTGTAACTGGTGAGATTTGAAAAGAAAAAAAGGCAAAGTTGTTCCATTGTTTAAAGTCCTTAACATCTCAGGTGCTTCTTACTGGACATGTCATTCCAGATACGGTGCATCTCCTCTGGGGAGATCTGGTGGACGGTGATAACCCGCCTGTACCTGCAGAGACTGTAGGCCATTTTCCAGTGATTGAAGCCACTGTTCTGATAAGGATGTATACCCATCTTTCGCAAACACAGCCCCACATACACATCTTCCAGGTGCAGCAGTCTAGTGTGTAAAGAAGTCTTGAAAATTAGCTCGGCGACGTCTGCTGAAAACACATAGCCAGTTCCCGAACAGAATGGGGGGTATTTACTGTCAGGATACAGGTCCCTGGACATGTACCACTTACTGCGCATGTCCCTGATGGGGCCCCCGTTTATCACATAGCCAGTGAAATATCTCCTTCTTGGCTTGGTGTTGGGCTTTAGAAGCTTGTAGATCAGATTGTCCATGTTGACAAAGATGTCACTGTCTGTCTTCATGACATACTGGGCTTTGGGGCAGAAGGTGGCCACCCAACGCATGCCCATCATGGTCTTGAGGGTGAGGTTGTGGTAGGAATCAATGAAGTCCTCCACCACAATGTCATGGAAAATCTGGCTCTCCTGCTCCACCATCTGGTTCAGGACAGGGTCTGTGTTCCTGCCCAGCAGAAAGATGGTGATGACGCGGATGTCACTCAAGGTGCTCTCATCCCCCCAGGTCTCCCGGATTGCTTGCCGTGCATCGAACTCCCTGTGTGTGGTGCTGATGAGGATGACCAGGAAGGGCGTGACACTTTCGCACTTCTTCGGTTCATTAATGACAAATTCATAGTTGTGTGGATTGAGGGGGCGGGTACGAATGTTGCTGAAAGTGATGTTTTTGGGGGGTTTCACACTCCCCCGTATAGGG
>OMOW01061089.1:0-18651 GCA_900312555.1 Lamprogrammus exutus
TTTTCTTTTGTAATGATACGGCGACCACCGAGATCTACACTCTTTCCCTACAGACGCTCTTCCGATCTACAAACTTTGTTTTTCCATCGCTGCTCTCCGCGGGTCAGGCTGGTAGTACGACTCCCTCACTGCTTGTATGAAGGACTCCACCTTCTCACTGGGAACCATGGAAACTGCACAACCACCCCAACCTGCTCCCGTCAGCCGAGAGCCTACGGCCCCCGACTTCCTGTAACCCAGAAAAACAGCAAAGGTCTGTTTTAGCGCCGTCAGCAGTGTAGCCGGCCTTCAAAAGACTTTCAGGGGAGTGGTCATATCTCTAAAAATCTGCTAAAAAGAACATTTCAATCTCCTCAAGGATGCACTGTATGTTTAACTAACTAACAATTGTTTGACACGATAGAACATTTCGTCCCATTCTCCCCAATGTCTCAATTTGTTACACAAGTTAGCGAGGTCAAACTGTGGCTGGACTCACAGACAAATGTCCACCAGCTGGTCCAGTTCAGGGCAGCTGCATTCATACAGGTCTCTGCAGCTGGCGTGGCTCTGGTTCATCAGGTCTCCCAGCAGCTGCACGGACTCGGCCGGGTCAGAATCACACACGCTCTTGAACTGCAGCACCCGCGCAGCCTCGCCGTAGACGTGCTTGGCTCGCTGATGCAGCTTAAAGTGCGTCACTGAGAGAGAGGAGAGGCACTTCGTTCAGGCAACACAGGGCTGGACAATGTTGATCAAATTAAATGTCACTACTTTTTTGAACAAATATCTGAAATCCATGAACTGTAAATCAATCGTGAAATTTTGATGTCCAAACAGGATCAGTTTAATTGTTGATTCAGCGACAGCCGTCTACTACTATTCTCTCACCATGCTGAGTGTTGGCGCTCAGTAGATCTGCAGAGAGCTGCTCTGAGGTGATGCCCAGGACCCTGCAGATCTCCTCCCGGCTGTACGGCTCCGGGTGCAGTACCTCGTCTACGAGGGTCAGCATCTCCTGCAGGGAGGCCTTCAGCTCCGCCTGAACCTGGGCCAGCTTCAGCAACTTGCTCCAGTCCAGACCTCGTGCCTGGGCCAGAATCTGGGTCCACATCGAACAAGCCGTTTCATCTCACTCGGTTTGTAATATTACACACTTTTTAATCACACACACCTCTGTTTTGTACTGTGGCAACACGTGAATCCCTTTACCTCCACTTTTATCATTTATATGAATATTTACATATGTTTGCTCAGAAATAGTCCATTATCAAGATCATTGGGTGACTTTTATTCTATGCATTAAAATGTCAGGCTGCTGGAGATTCCGTATAATATTTACAAAGAGGACATTTATGTTCACAGGTTCGTAGGATTTCGAGAGCACAGGGGCCAAGAGATCAGTGGTTTCAGTGTTGGGAAAAGAGAGTAAACTAGTATAAATATGTTTTCTTTTTTAAAAACCATCTCTAAATCACCCATGAATCCCTGGTATCAGTTTGAGAACCGCAGTGGGACGACTGTACCTTTGTGGCGATTCGGCACTCCACCACGCGGATGTTGAAGTGAGAGGTTGCGGCTTTGTTCATCTCCACGCAGCAGTTGGAAATGACAAACACGGCTCCATCTGGGAGCCTCACATCAGTGGCCCGCAGAGGCTGGAACTCTATCAGCTTCGCCTGATGTGGGAAGACAAACCAAAAAGGCTTCAAACCCGGGACAACTGACAAACCAGATTTGGTGGCAATCTATCGTCTCGTACGTAACATATCACTGTATTGTATGTAAGATTCAAATGCATACAGTTCCTCTCTCGGCGAGGAAGGAGATGGACTGATCCATGCCGCCTCCCTCTGTGCCAATGTAATGCTCACATCTGGCACATATCTCTGCAAGCTCCACCTGCAGGAGAAACAATTTACTGTTAGGAAAGAATCAAATAGAAGTCCAAAAAGCATTTTAACTCAAACAGCTGAAAGGTTTTGGACTGAAACACTTATATTATAAAACACTGTACCTTGGAGAGGGACTTGTGATTGGCCTCCATTGTAGCGAGCCCAGCACAACAAACTAAAGCACTGGAACTGGACAGGCCAGAGCTCGGGGGAATGGTTCCATCAACCACACAGGACATCCCCACCAGCTGAGCAATCCCAAACTTTTCCTGGTTATAAATACAAAGCATCGATGGTTAATTCCATAAAAGAAATGTTGGTGTGTTCAACCATCATGGCAAATTACTGAGACAAAGCATCATTTTACTGCTGTATAAACATTTCTGTGGCTATTCAATCCATGTGATGCATCAGTGGACTATACATGTTTCTTACCTGAATACCTTTAACTCCACAGAGGAAATAATAATACCACTTTGGATTATCGATGTCTATAGCAATGTCCTTTGAGCAAGGCACAGTGAAATCCCTGCAAAGAGGAAAACAACAAGCATTCAGAAAACAGACGATTACAAATCTGTTTGTTGCTGTAATAAGCAAGTAAGTGTGGAGGGTGTATAATGGTGATGAGTATCTAAGTCTCACTTGTACTGAGGATTTGCGTTGGCCAGCTTGATCATCCCCGAGTCGTTCACTGAGACAGCGGCGAGGATGCTCTGTTCGATAGCCATCGGCAGTACTGAATAGCCGCAGTAATCGATATGCTCTCCTGTCAGAGAGAGGAAGAGCTGGTCTTTGATTATATTCCTGTTATAAAATGATACTTTTCTCTGTGGTAAATCCTCTGAAACAGTATGGAAACAGATATTTCTTTAAGCCAGGGAGATCCAGCATATATCCTCAGTCAATAATGAAAACAAACCATTTCAAACTGTTTATGAGGCAGATAATATAAACTGCCTGAGGAGCGAGGAGCTGATTTTTCCTGAAAACCAACATCAGCTCAATATGCGTTGACAACTCTATCATTCTACTATCTGATGTAACTCAACACAACGCACTTTACAAAATCTAATTACCTATTAGATTTACCCTCCCTGGTGCACAAGCATAGAAGTGAGGGGGTTCCCCATACTTTGTCTCAAAGGTGTTTCTCAGGTTCTGCAGCCTGTGAGAATGGTAAATAAAATAAGTGAGTATCAGTCAGAGAATGACATTTGTTTGCTCATTTGATTTGTTTCTCTGCCACTTACCTTTCATCAGCAGAAATCACAGTCTGTATCTTGGGAGGGGTTGAAGCCATTTCAACCTGTTTTAATATCTATGAACGTTCTTCTCAGGGATCTCAGAGCTCCTGCAAAGATCCTGTCCACGATCAGATGACTGTCACAAGTGGATCCCGGATGCCGTTTGGCAGACCCAGGATCAGCTGTAGAAGACGAGTACTGAGCAGTTTGTTGTGTGTCAGAAACAGATCAGCTGAATGTGGAACAGCTGAGGATCACGCACAGGCACAAACACGGAAGAAGCTCCAGGAGCCGGGAGGAGTTCAACAGGATCATGTGTGCGCAGCGGTGCGCGTCACAGTGCGCATTTCATTGGCAATTCACTAATTATACGCAGAAGCATATTAGAGATTATTTTACGGTGGACGTAAAATCACTAATCACCGAAAGTTATTAGGGAACTATCACTTTAATGAATTTGACTCTTTGGCAAAAATGTAGGCTTCTTCTTCATACATTTTGCATCAAATATTTCAGAGAAGTCAATTTCAATATCATACATAATATACACCACATCCAATTTTATATTATTTTATGATAAATAAAATATACACACCAATAGTCTAGTTCCAAAGGGGGCAGTACGGAACGTAAAAGTTCTCGAGTGAGCCAGAAAATAACTACATTACCCACCTGCCAAACGTCCCTAAGAGACGTCTAAATTAGGTTGTGAATGAGAAGAAATACTCTCCTTAGTGCTCCGAAGACATTTTGTTGCTGTGAATAAATATTAAACAGTTGTACGAGTCTTTCAATAACAGTGCGATCTCGGTACAGTTCGTTTATCTGCCGTACAAATTCACAAAGTGACGACAAAATCACTGCAGCAGTTTGGCGCTGCTAATGCGCGCGACTTTTCAAAGTGCGCAGTCTGCTGTACAACCGGCTAGCTAGCCGCTGTTAGCTTACAAACTTTAGGCTAGACGTTTGGCCATCTAGCACGCATGCTAACGTTACACGGTGTGTTGGATTGTATCAAATCTACACTATTGGCCAGAGATAGGTGACATGAGTTTTCTTCTAAACACGGTTTGGTCGCCTTTACTGCCGCTGAGTTCGCTAATGTTACTGAGACATTTGCCAGATGCAAACCAACAACTTTAGCCGTGTTAGCTACTACCTTGTGTACCGTAAACAGTGATGTAGCTGGCTTGCATTTTGCGAACATCGTACCAAACAACGAATTTGCAGCTCATCAAAGGAAACCTCTGCCTGGTTTTAGCTAACAGGTATGCGTCTGTTTGTTGATTACAAACACAAACACAAGTCTTAACCAATGTTTGCTAGATGCGTCCGTTTGCTAGATTCGTCATATATTATTTAACGCTACGCAACTAACTTCTGGATGTTCGATATTTCCTACTGTTTGTTTTGAACCAACAGCCTGCGACATCATGTCTATTGACTTTGATAGTGCTGCTCTTCAAACTCAACATGATGAGGAAGAGTACGACCAGGAAGACTATGCAAGAGAACAAGAGGTGGGACAGAACTTTACTGAGAAATAGGTTTTATTCGCTACTTGTCTATTCCCGCTTGGACATTGCTGTGTTTGACTCTTGTCGGTTCACAAACAAATGAGGGTTTTCACGGGGGGCAAATCCACCAGGGGGCAGTAATCTGCAGCGCGTTGTCATGAAAGCATCTGTAGACGATTTATAAGTATCGAGGTCACTGGAAAATGCTCATTCCCTATCTACACTTACACGTTTTTATAACATGTTACATGTGATGGAAAGGTGATGGTCCAAGCTAACATGACATAGCAAACATGGCATAAGCACATCACCATACATCACCTCAGTGTGGGAATTAATTAGGGCCGAACTGCCCCTATATTCTACATTTTTACACTAAAGAACTCAAGTAAGGGGCACAAAATGCCACCTGTATGCCCCCATCATGTTTATCTGTCTCAAAATGGCATCACTCTGAAATTCACCTGTGATTTTTGCTTACACGAAATGCTGTGGCCATGCTATATTGATGATTATGTTTCCCAACACCCATTTATCAGAATATCCATCACAGAGATATCAGCAGATACATTTCAAGTTCTTCCATGTTCCTCTTTAGTGTTTGTGTCATTGGGGTAACATTTTAGCTGTCGTGTTTCAAAAGCATTTATGGTTGCACTGCAACGCAAACATTCTGTGTTTATCACACCTACAGTACAATCTGTTGCACCATAAACTTGAGTTAATATTGGCTCAAAGGAAAGACCTCCTTCCAGGTGAGTCACACCCACCAAACCACCTCTGCCCTGTGTTCCCCCTGCTTTCTCTGTATTGAGGTTAACATGTTTCTTATCCTGGTTCCATGAGAGTGGAACTAGTGTGACTAATCGCTCACTTTCTATTGCGGTGCAACATTCACATGAATGGGACTTGCGAAGAGGATTAATCCTGAAATGGATCGTTTTTTGGAATAGTCTATGTTGTGTTCACAAGTTGGTCAAGTGGAAAATTTTTGCTACCATTAATTGGAATGTTTCTGCTCCAGTTAACCTTGCTATATGTTTGGTCTGAACAATGGAATTCTTTGGGACCAGAACACACTGGGAGCTAACGACATGCCAGGCACTTTTCGGATGTTTCACACACTGACGTTTCTTTTCTGCAGAAAGACTCTGCTATGAGGTTATCATGAGGCTTCATGCCTGAGGTGGAGGCATTTTAAACTTTTCAGTCTTTGTGTTTTGATGGCATAAAATGGGTCCTTCCTTTGTGGACACAGTGGAAGAAGTGAGGAATATTCAACGGTCTTTATGGGAAGTAAGTCCAGATGACTCCGCTCGTTTGTTGCTTGTGGCTGGTTTTGAATCAAGCTTGGCGTGTCTACTGCCGACACAGAGGAGTGTTTCCCCATTGTTTTGTGTCAAAAAGCTACATTGTTGACCAGACATTGTTGCGAGTGATTTTATGATATGATTTTTATATATATATATAAATATCTAGTGTGAAGAACCTTTCTACAAATAAACAGCTATTTTGTATCTCTGTTGCCGAGCTACTTTGGTGACTCATTTCCACGTGCTATTTTTCTGCAGCTGCACAAACTGCTCACAGACCTGCCGGATGACATGCTTGAGGACAGCAGGGACTCCTCCTCCCCCGAGCTGGAGTATTCTACCTGCAACAATAAAAATACTGGCAACAGGTAAAACACGTGTTGTTTCTCCGACATTAGCAATTTAAAATTCTGAAAGACTCCACATCCATTTTAAAACAGGCAAACATACCATGGTGACGTTGTAATCTATTTATTTTTGCCCTGTCTGCTCAGTCCACAGTCCACGTGGGCTCGGCAGTGGTCAGATCAACCAAGACCGACCTCTCATGAACAGGTATGCCTGGTTTGTTTTCAGTGAGATTATTTTCAAGAACTTAATGAGAAAGTTGATTACTGTTAATGTCTTTTAGAAGGATTATGAAGTTGGCTATGATGAAGGCCCTCATCATCATGCACATGCTTATGAGGATGGAACTGCTCCGAGTAATGGACATGGGAGTCACCCTCTGCCTCACACCTGGAACCAGCATGTACAGGATCACCATTTCCACCACGGAGACTACACATACACCAGTGTGGGCACAGAGAAGTCCACAGAGGACAATGATTTCTCCACAGACGATTATGAGTCTAAATCGTACCATCAAGGTTCTAATCAACCCGTGGAATATAATGGAGAACGAGAGCCAGATGGAGACCATAGCAACCCTAGAAACCATTTTCAAGTGAGTGGAGTTAACAGGTTTGACCTAATGGAAACAAGCGCTTCTTGAGTAAACTTCACATTTGGCGTTGTTAGTTACAAAGAAGCCAACTTTCATTTTTATTCTTCTCTGTACATGTTTCTTCCCTAGTTTGTATCTGAAACATTTGATGTGCATGATGAATTGGCCTTGTGTAAAGAAATTTACATAAAGTTTTTCTTACTGTTTTGCTTAATATTAAGAGCATCGCGTAACTTCATAGATCAAATCTCCTGTAATTTAGTAATGCTTTTGAGAATGGCATAGTTTAATCATAACGTTGAGTTGGTTTATTCTTCTTATTTACATTTGTTGTGTTTTGACCCACAGAATGTAAAAAATCATGGTTCAGAGGACAGAAGAGTGGATCAGTACAAGCCCAGCTACAATCCTCACCAAGCCAAGATGTTTAACTCACAAGCCCCCCACCAAGAAGCTCCGTTTGACCACCTGCAGAGAGAATTCCTGGACTCGGCACAGCGTGAGTCTTGCGATCGTTGTTTAGTAGCTGAATTGAGAGCACTGGATGACGGTGATTCACAGTAAAATCCTATCTGAGAACGAGTTTGTGACTTAAACTTGAATTGCAGAACTGAGCAAATTTGTCCAAATGAAGAGCTGGAACACAAGAAGCAATTTTTATCTTTTATTCAACTGCTTCTTCTTCTTCTCAACTGCCTCACGATATCGCTGAAAATATGCTTGCGTTGACACTTACTTTAGGGTGAAATGAATGATGTGCACGTGTCGAATGTGAATATTGTGCTGCGTTTCAGAAACTGCTGATAAAGAGCAGCTTGCCCAGTTGCAGATTTTACACAAGGCCCAGCAGAGGCAAATTGAAGACTTGGAGCGAAAACTGGAGGATTCCAGGCGTAATCTGAGATACATCGAGCACCAGTTTGCAATCGTCAAAGGTTTGGTTTGTTTTTCACTGTTTCATTCCGTGTTAATCGTGGGAATACGTGCTTTGTTGCAATCCAGCTTATAGCAATCCAGTTCTACTTTTTCTCCTGATATTTCAAGGATTACATTTTTTTGGCTTATTCTGATTTATTTCTGCTACACAGTTAAAAGCTAAATCCAAGCTGTTTGTGGCAGTACTTGTACATTAGTGCATTTGTGTATGTGTCGTGTGTCTTTGTGTTGTTACTGGACGCGTCTCGCCGACATAATGTCTTTTGTTTTCCATCACTAGATGAAAAGGATGGCTTAGCAGTGAGTCTAAAGGAGTCCAGTCGATTGATTGAAGAGGCCAAGGAGAGGGAATTTCAAATGCAAAACAAAGTGAAGTCACTGGAGCAGCAAGTGGGCGTCCTGAATGAGAGAAACCAGGAGGTAACGTCTGCGCTCAAGTAGTCTGGAGAAGATATGTGAACGAAGGACAGACCGTCGTCCTTGTGTGTCTCAAGATGATCAAAATCTAATCAGTAATACATACAGAACATTCTAAGAGTTAAAAGTAGCACAGTTTGTTCTGTGGAAGCTTTAAAGATAGTGAAACAACTTTGAAAGGGTTTAAAGATAATTTAATTTGTTTTGAGGCTATAGTGGTGATGCATGTTGTCTATAGCTGTCATCCACTGAGTCTAAAATCTATTCACAATGAAATGCCAACATTTTGTGTATATTTTGTTGAAACTACTTGCTGCTCATGTTTCGGCTTGTAAAACTGCTTAAGGAGGTAGTTCAAGTATTTAAAATATGTTCATTACAAGCACTAATGCAAAAAAGAATTGTAACTTTATGTTCTTTCTTGTCACTGGAAATAATTGTATTGAAGACGATCTCTTTTGATTGCAGAACACGAAGAAGCAGAGGGTGGCAGACGCGGCAGTAGACAGCATGAAACAGCAAATGTTGGAGCTCTGTCGCTCTGACACCCTGTCCAGAACCCGCGAGCAGCACGATCGAGACCTCACTGTCATAAGGGAGCAGCACGAGGCTGCGGTGTTGACGCTGCAGCAGAAGCTCGACTCCACCTCTCAGGCTCTGAAGGAACAGGTCAAGCGTTGTTGCCGTCACGTGATGTAGTCTTGAAAAATAAAGATTGATGCGGCGGTGTCTGGATCTAAAGTCACCAGTGGACGATAAGTTGTGGAAAAGGGTTTAACAGGGCGATGCTTTTGTCTTCTAGACCGATGCTGGCCAGATGTTAAGAGAGCAGGTGAAGCAGCTGGAGTGTCGGAGAGAAGAGGAACAACTCGAGCGAGCCAGAGTCGTAAATGCCCTCACACAGCGTCTGGAGGAGAGTCAGCAACAATGTGCCAAGCTCCTGCAGACAGGTAGGTGAACGATCGGGTCTGCTCGTGCACCGCAACCACCGATTCTTCTTTTGTGTACTTGCTGAATCAGGTTGACAAGAAATCTAAAAAAAAAAAAACAGTTTTAACACGTTTTTCGCTTTGCTCAAGAAGTCTGTGTCATCCTTCCTCCTCTGTCACTGTCGTTTTCTCTAGGTTCGGTGCAGGAAATGAGTCAGATTCAAATTAAATTGCAGCAGGCTCAATCCGCCAAGGCACTGAGTGAAAACATGAATGAAGTCTTGCAGGTTCGTATCCAGATTTTCTGTCCTGGGATGCAGCCGTCCTCATAATGTTATTACTGAAAAAGGAGCAAAACCGTTCAACTTTTTTTTACATTTCATCCCTGAAGGAGGATTTGGCTGATTTGAAGGAGCAGATTACACTGTATGAGTCGGCTGTGAAGCATGGTGTTATCTCGTTGGACCCTAGCAGTGACTGGGAGAATCAGCTGTCTGAATCCTGTGTGGATTTAGGATTGAAGAAAAGCAACTGGAAAAATGGCGTTCTTCACAGGTCAGAATGGGTTTGACGTTGTATGTGTGTGTACAGTAGTGGTGTTGTTCTTTTCAAGTCTTGTCTAACCTCTTTGCACCGTATCTTCTGCCCTTTTGTCTTTAAACTGCGTTGCCAATATTTGTTCCAAATGGTTTTCCGTTGTTTTTCCCCCACTGTTTGTTCAGTGCCGCGTTGGCTAACCTGTCGGATCCCAAGCTGGTGAAGGATGAGGCGTCGCGGCAGCTGCGAGTGGAGATGCAACGCTGCCTGGCCAGTCTGAAGGGGAAACGACTGAAGATCAGCCAGCTGCAGGAGGACCTTCAGCACAGTCAGGCCCGAGCAGACGAGCTGCAGAGACAGCTGGATGAAGCCCAGCTCAGCTCATCGGTAAGAACTGCACCTTACATAACCCATACAGAACAACATATGCGAACAATGCAGGTGAGATGATGAACAGTAATGGTCTTGCACAAACATGCTGACCTGAAAGAGCTCTGCCTTTCAGTTCATAATTGAATGAAATTCTCCAATCCACCCAACATGATTAAATTTACATTTGCATACAAAAGCTTAATCCAAATGACGTTAAATGTCTCATAAATTGTATGAAACAAGCATGAGAACAAGCGTAAAGGACAGGTAATTGATTAAATTGCACCAATGCTGACAGTGATCGTTGTTATTTTGCCCACAGGCAAGAGAGATGAGCCAGGTTAAGCATCTGGACGTGACTGGGGTCTCTCAGAAAGAGATTATGAGGCTACAAGAAGACAAACAACGCTTGCAGGAACAAGTGGAGGTTTGTTGTAGTTTAATCGTCAAATCAGCTGGAACCTAATTTCATACCTTTGTCTTGTTTCTGTGTGATGCTGAGCTTTGTGTCTGTTGCTCTGTTCCAACTTTAGCTGCTAGAAAAGAAGAATAAGGAGCTGAGACAGAGCGAGGACAAGGTCAAGTCTGCCAACTTGGAGCTGTGCACCAAGATGAGGGAGATGATCCAGGAGTTGGACCAGGAGAAGCAAGAGGCAGTTGAAAGGTGAGGGAGAGAAGGTTACCAATCATTTCATTTCTTTACTAAATCATGAGATGACTGACACCAAACAGAAAGAGCTGCCTGGGAAGCACAAGTCGGTGTTCTTATGTAAGAATTATGCAGAAGGTAGAGGCACACAATGACATGAAGGAGCACGGAGAAGAACTTCCTCCTTTACGAGCAGTGTTTATTTGAATTTCCAGAAACAATGTTAATATTCTGGCGTTTACAGTGTCATAAATCTAACCGTCATTCTAATCCTCCAGCATAACACACACTCATTTCTGTGTTATTTACTAAGATCTGAGCGGGTTCATCAGCAGTACAGGGATGACGTGGTGAACCGTGTCAAAACGGAGCTCACGATGGAACACGACGCTCAGGTTGATCGGCTGACTGCTCAGCATCAGCAGCAGATCCAACAGCTACAGTAAGTACTCGATCAGCTATCACTGAGAGTTTCTGTTTCCTGCAAACATTTACAACAAATGTTTCCTGAACCAGAACACTGCTGTCTGAGGCCAATGACAAGATGGCGGCTGTGCAAGAGTGTTACATATCCGTGTGCAAGGAGAAGGACACTCTTGAGGAAAGCATACGCAGCAAAGAAAAGGAGGTATATATATGAAATATGTAAGAAAGTTTCCAGCTTTATTTTGTTTGCAGGATTTCCCAAAAAATATTTCTCAGGATCGAAGCTGTCTGTGTTTGAAATCGGTTGAGATGGAGCATGAATGGTTTTGATGAATTGATTGATTATTTCCAGCAGGAAGTGACAGAGGAAATCAGTGCAGCTGTGGAGAAACTGAGGGCTGAGCTAGAAGCACAGCATCAGGCTTCTGTAGACCAGCTTAAAGCTCTCTGGACCAAAGAGAAGGAGACTGAGATCCAGCAGCAGGTGAACTCCCAGGTAGCCTCAGCTGAGGCTGTTTGGAAGGATGAACTGCAAGAGGTGGGATTTTCCACATTCTCTCGCCAAGTGCCTCGACCCCATCGTGGCGACGTCGTGTCATGTTGAAGTCTTGCTTTGCTTTTGTGCAGATGGAGAGGACGTGGGCCCAAAAGTTGGTGGAGGCCAGGAGATGTAAACACTCAGAGACAGATGAGGCAACTTGTCAGACAGATGAGGGTGAGATCAGCGGTGGGACGATCACTGCTGAAGAGCTGGACGCCAGGCTCCTGGCACAGAAACAGCAGCTACAATTGGAAGCGGACAAAGTCAAGCGCAAAGCCATGGAGGAGGCCAGGAAACAAGCCCAGAGGGAGGTCCACCAGAAACACCTGGAGGACATGGCCAAACAGGTCAGTAAGGCTGTGGCAACCTCGCTGCTTTTTGATTAATGACTAAAATATGCTCCTTACATGCAATTCACATACCCATGCTACTAGAACGGCTAAAGGTTACTCTTGACCTTTAAAATTAGTCTCCCCCCACCCTTTTTCAGCCCGATCCATTCCTCTACGTAACATTTGATATTGTCAGTCAGCTTATACAGTATGTGGCAACGTTACAGGTTGAAGGTGCAGTAACCAGGGCCTACAGTCGTTGGATTGAGGATTTGACATCTTTACCAGAGTACCAAACCATCCTCCAAACAGAGAAGGAGAAGTGGGAAGAGCTACAGGAGGAGCAAACACAACAGCGGGTATCACAAGCTTCCATGTTTGTGTATTTAAACAGCGTCACTTCTTCCATGTGGACCTCAATTCACTGAGAATGTATCTTTTCTACTCTAAACGTGTCAGGTGTCACAGGCCCTGAGGGAAGCACAAGAGCAGTGGCAGGAAAGAAACAAAAACCAGCTGGAGGAGCAGCGCTCTGAAGCCCAGAGGGTGGAGGATCTCCAGGAGGAGGTGGCAGCTCTCCAGAGCCAGCTGGAGCAAATGAGAGGAGAGCAGGCGACACTGCTGAAGGCTGAGCTGGCTGGAGCTCGAGCGGCCTGGACCCGAGATAAACAGCAGGAGATCTCAATCATCCAGGTCCGCTGTGAGCAGGCGTATCACACCAAGCTGCAAGAACAGCACAGGAAGCTGGAGCAGGCTTTGCGGCAGGCCAGAGAGGATGCCGACCTCCAGAGGAAGGAGCTGCTCCTACAGATGGAGGCTCAGCTACAGCAGGCACGTGAGGAGGAGTGGAGGTGTCAAAATGCTGAGAGGGAGCAGGCCCAGAGACAGCAAATGAGGGGGGATTTACTAGCAGAGCTTCAGGCTGGGCTGGCAGAGGTCCAGGCACAACTATTCAAGGATTCCGGGTCAGATCAGCACAACACTGAAGAATCCAGCGTGGCCACCACAGAGGGAACAATAACTCACATCGTCCAATCATTCTGCAAAGACATGATGGACAGAGCAGTAACCCAGGCCAAGAAGGAGTGGAAGAAAGTGAGTGGAAGTGGAAATCAGTGATTTGATCTGTTTAACATTTAACTGATCTGACTCTGCTCAGCGATCGATGTTACAGTCAGCCAAAGGCAAAGTTTAGAGTGTTGCAACTCTAGAATCACTACCATGATCAAATGTTGCAGCGTGTATAAATAATAATGGATAATCTAAATTGTATTTATGATGCAGTGTTGTGTCTTTGATTTATGGCTTTATCTTTATTGTTGCATTTGTGCCCACACAGATAAGTGGGGAGAGGCTGAGCTGTGTGTTAAAACAAACACAGGAGCAGCATAAGAGAGAAATCGACAAACTGCAAAGTATGTAACACGGCTCATATGGCGTCTTTGTCCAACCTGGCATCACACATACTTTGTTTCAAACCACGACATGCAGAATGAACTCATTTTTACACACCACAGTAAAGAGCCCACCGACACTTGACATGAAAATATGATCTGCTGTTTCCAGACACTTTGTCTCAAAGGAAAGAGCAGCAGAGTCGTTGTAGGAAAGAGTGTGTCGCGAATGTTGCTAACCTGCAGAAGAAGAACCAGGAGCTGCAGAGACACTTGGAGAAAGCCTGCCGCCACCTTCAGCACACTGTCAGAGAGCACAAGACGGCAATGCAGCATCTCAAAGGTACAGTATGTCGTGCATTTATGTACATATTTCTCTAAAATAGCATTGAAAGATTTATTCAGCCGGCCCTTTACCTCTGTGTTGTTGGAATGTACCACGTTTTAATTCCAGAGGAGCAGGAAAGCAGCTTGCAGAAGGCAAAGGAGGAACATCTGCAACAGCTGGAGGAAGTGAGGAGCTCCACAGAATCCACAGGGTCAGTTGTGTCTTTTTCATCCAGTGAAATGAAATGTGACCATGACCGGAACTAACCAGAAGCCACCTCACATATTATGTTATATATAAACATTATATATATATTATAACATTAAGTCTTACAGCCCAACATCCTGATCCATGCAGAAACATGTCGACCAAGGAAAATATTTTAAATCTGTCATGCAACCCGTAATATTTTGTTTTTTTTAGGTTTTTGAGATATAAAAGCTTAATATATGACCACAGGATTATTCCACATGCCAACATTTTTATATTGTTTGTGTTGGGATTATTTCTCTAAGGGGAAAAATAATCCAAGTTATAGTGCTTTATGTTTTTAAGATGTATGTTTCGATATTGGTGTTTTATACTAACAAATTATCTATTTTTTTCTTAAAGGAGTTACCAACAAAATCTTCAGCTTTGCCTCGAGGAGATCAAGCAGCAATATCTGACGGCAGTAGACAAGATCAGAGGTTTGTCACGATGCTGTTTATGGAACGTGTGTGGATTTAAGCTATGCTGAATGTGCTACATCTCAGTGTTGACGTCCCTGAAGAGGGTGTGGACCTAATTCAACAAACAAATATTGTAATCGTCAAACCTGAGCTCCACCTCAAGTCATCTCCTCCTGCCTGTTCCTGGTGAATAATGGAAAGTGATTGTGTTTGCCTTGCAGGAGACATGCTGCAGTACCTCCAGGAGAGCAGGGAGCGAGCAGCAGAGATGATCCGCGTGGAGGTGCTGAGGGAGAGGCAAGACACTGTGAGGAAAATGCGGCGCTACTATCTGACCTGTCTGCAGGAGATGCTGGAGGACGGAGGAAAGGCTGCAGGGTGAGCGGCCATAATATTCCTGTACATCGCTTGCTTCATCGTGGTTCTTCAGGCAAATGTTACTCAGCTTCCTTTCTTCCTCAGAGCTGAGAAGAAAATAATTAGTGCAGCTAGCAAGCTGGCTGCCATGGCCAAAGTGCTGGAGACGCCTATCAAAAGTAAATCTGGAAAGAACTTCAGTTTACCAAGTGAGTCCTGTTCAGAACCACTTGATATGGAAGTGTTTTTATTTCTAAATATCAATTTGATGGGCATCAATGTTCTGTATTGACAGGTTCATCGACAGCTGCATCCGCCACTGGCTGTACTCCACACACAGGTTTCAGTACAAACCCATCCACAGTAACAGAGCTTCCTAACAGAGCCAAGGAGGAGATCCACAGGGAAGAGACTTTAGCTGATTCTGACCATAAAACATCTGAGCCTTCACAGCAGAAGATCTCTGCATCCCAGGAGGATTTAGTCCATGTGTCTGTGAAGAGTAAGAGCAGGGAGCGCCGAGAGAGAGAGCCACAGAGCAATCCTCTCCCCACGCAGGAGGCTCCCGTCAGAGATCAGGGGCCGAGCGACTGGAGCTTGACCAGTACCGACTCGGACACCAGCGTCCAAGTCCCTAGACTCTCCTACTCAGGAAAGAAAGTGGAGACGGTAAAGCCATTTTCTGTGTGTGCGTCGGCCGGTGACTTTGTAGAGTTTGGGAGCTTTACCCCCGACGGTTCTGATCTGACGGTTTATAATGAGATTGCCAAGATGCCAAAGTCCTTGAACTTTCCCAATGTGAAGATGAGTACGCACAGAGGGCCCATCCCTGGCTCCGAGGGCCAGAGAGAGCATGGAATCAGTTCTAGGGGTCTTTTCTCTGAGTTGAGACAGTGCCAGCAGGACAGCGGCTTTGACAGTCCTTTCTACCAAAAATGACAAAGTGGAGGACCACTCAAGTAAAGTGCAGACTAACATTTGACCTCGCGATTTTCGTCAGTTTACCAAAACGGTGCCCTGATTGCCTTAACACAGCGTATCCGGTTTACATGTTGTGCCACTGTTGCCTTCGTATTTGTTTGCAATGTGTGTTTACATTTAGAATAGTTAGAATCTGTCACCTCAGGGTCAGATTTAGACCTGGATTTGAACCACAGACATTTTTAACTGCAAGTTGTGTCAGTATTTGGAAGATAAACTTGTTTATTTTGGCCCATCATGTTCTGTTATGTTGTTTTTCAATATGACAAAGTGTTATTAGGGTTAAAATTGTGATAAAGGACCTTGCAACTTGAAATTGGTTGAACATTGAGCCTTACGGATGAACTACCCACACAAATAATCCACAGCCAGCTAATCTTGCATCTGAGGGAGGTGGACGAAGCCCGAGCCCATCCCTGTGTTTTGTATTTTAGATGTATGGGAGCCAGATCTCACTGGAAAATGTCCCTGCCAATCTCCCGTTCTTCATTTCACAGAGGCAGCTTGGTTTGTGTTAAACCTCTATCAAGGATCTGAGGTATCGCACCAACTTTGTGGCGAGCACGCTGGCTCCCTGAAAGCTTTACATACGTAGCCTCGATGACTTAATGTTTCACTTTGACCGCCCGCCCATCTGTTTTTGAATACACACCAGTGTTAACTCAACCTTGATGTCAGCTGCCCAGAGGATCTTAATTTCTGTCCACATTGTGTTTTTTTTTAATGTGTAACTTGTGATGCAGTGTCAGCAATGGCTTACAGTTTTGGGTTTTTGTGTATTGCAGATCACAGGGATATAGATGTCAAACACCAGCATGTATCTGAGGCATCTATGGTCGCTGGTATAAAGACACTTGCTTCTTGCTCCATTTGTTTTTAAACTCACTCCACTGTCTGTAGATTCCATTGTGTTGTTCTTTCTAATGAAATATTTTATTTAAAGTTTATAAGATATGCTGTGCATAGATATAAATAAAAGTTGTTGTTTTTTTAAACTTGTGTTTTCCTTTTTGTGAAGCCTGGTCATGAGCTGACTAATGATATGGATCAGTTCTTTTGTTATAAAACCGATAACTGATCTGAACCCGGAACCATTTGTGGCCTCCTTATTATGATGCAACAGATCACGACGTGAGACGTGTCACAACCCCCACGTGAGTGGGTTGGACAAAATAGTGGAAACGCCTTTTCAATGGAATGCAGTCTTGCGTAACTGCACCACAATCTGGCAATGATTGTGTGATGTATCGATTGAACTCAATGTCAACAAAACATTGAACATTATCAGCTTCACAAAGGAAAGATTGGGGGCGAGAGTTTTGTACTGGATTGTGGATCACAAGAAAAAGTGGCAACTAAATGTATTTTAAATTGCATTATTCTTTATAGTGTCTACTCGCTTCATTACACTCATCTAATCCTACATTTATAACATTAATATTTGATCGTTATCTTTGATGGAGGACATCAGCTGGTGAACAGTATTGCATAAGTGTAAGTTTGACAGTTATTGCAGTTTGCATTGCTTAACGCTCACTTATTAACTCTTTGTTGCATATGGATTCTGCTCAGACAGCTTCGCGCTGATGAATGTTATTCAGCGTCTACTGCCGCTTTAAAAGGCACCGTTTTGAAGCTTTTTGTGACCTTTGACAAACCCTGCGCTCCTCCTGGATTTCACCTTCATGATCCTTCACAGTGGCTTGTACAGCGCGACTCCAGTTTTCCACAGATAATCATGCTGCTCTGGATAGTTTGTGCTGTGCTCTCTCTGCTGGCCCTTTACATTCGCTGTCCATTTGTTTTGCAAGATGCATTATACGTCATCTGGAGGCTGCGAGTAAAACGCATAACCACCAAATACAGGGAGACTAACTACACCATCCTGGACAAGTTTCTGGAGCGGGTGAAGACGCAGCCACGCAAGCCCTTCATTCGCTTCAAGGATGAAACTTTATCCTACCAATACTTCGATGAAGTGAGTAACCAAGCAGCCAGAGTGTTTCTGCAAAGTGGACTCAAAGAGGGAGAAACGGTGGCGCTGTTCCTCCCGAATGAGCCTGCGTTCCTGTGGCTTTGGTTAGGCTTGGTGAAGATCGGATGTTCTGCCGCTCTCCTCAACTACAACATCAGATCCAAGTCACTGCTGCACTGCCTCCAGTGCAGTGGAGCCAAGACTCTGCTTGCAGCTGAGGGTGAGTGATGGATTTATGTCAAAAAAAGCAAGGAATGAAGACGTGATTAATGTGATGCAACCCAGAGGAGCTACCAACAAGTCTTTGGTCTCAATTCTTGACACACAAGTCCTAAGTTAGGACCTAAACTTTCAGTTTCCAGTCCATAACAAGTACCAAATTTAATGCCAGAGTAATAATGATTTTCTGTTGAATCTGGATCTGGGAAATTAAATGAAAAGCTGATTCACATCGTTGTAATCTTTGGTTTGGAGCAGGTCACAAGTATTCCCGAGCAAAAACAGTCAAGTCTAAGTGAAGTCACAACTTATTCGTGTCATAGTGACAACAAATGTGTGCCATATGTCCAAATCTCTGGTGCAGCCTGAATGCTACTTCATTTCTACACAGATTCCAACCATCCAAAGAACATCAGTAGTAGTTGGGTGTTAGATAGCACCGTTTCCATACAGTAATCAGAATCAGGTTTATTGGCTAAGTATGTTCACACTTACAAGGAATTTGACTCTGGTTTTCAGTGTCCTTTTTTTGGTGTGTGTGTGTGCTTTTTCCTTATCCACAACGATACAAAGTACAAGACAGACAAGACATATACATTAAGAAAGAAAAGAAAATATATAGTCAATCCAGAAATATATTGGATAATATATTTGGTTATTATCATGGTTCAAGACTTACCTCTTCAAACT
>OMOW01061090.1:0-11770 GCA_900312555.1 Lamprogrammus exutus
CGTCTCTTGAGTGTTTACCTCTTTTACTGTCTTACCTCCTTTTTTCTGGTGCATTGTTGTACTGTACTTGTTAAGTGAGCTATTGGACACCTGAATTTCCCTCGGGATGAATAAAGTATTTATCTATCTATCTATCTATCTATCTTCCCAACCCAGTTAGGAAAATGAGTTAACTGGGATGAGTGTGAATCATCGTGAGTACACTGTTTTTACACTTCTTCCTTGCTTATGTGAATGTTTCCTCCTCGCTTGCCTTGAAATTGATTTAATCCTGCTGCTCCAGGCGTCGCCAAGAACATAGCGTTTAATAGCATCTGTGTGTTTTTCATGCAGAGTTCAAAGTGTTTAAAAAAAAAAAAAAAAAAAAGTGGATAAAAGAGGAAATGATTGCAGCACACCTTCAATCTCCTACGGTACTGTTTGACAAAAATTGAGCACCGAGAGAAACTAAGGGAAGGCAACATCTTTACTATCGTGTACCATCACTTGCAATGATAGACTGTTGTGATCTGGTTAGTGTGATAAAGGCTGAGTGCGGTTCTGCAGGCCTGCAGGGAGGCATTCATTTGACAAAGACAAGATGGCAAGATTTACACACAGACAGAGAACATCCTTGCCTGTTGAGAGTATAAGATTACTCCAGGTGATGAGTTTCATTATCGACTGTACATTTCCTGCCATTCATTTGCTGATAACCATTTTGGGAAAATTTGATTTGAGTAGTGCTGTCCTAAATGTAATCGGCGACTTTCATATTTGGTAGAAAATGTTCTTGAGGTAAAGACCACAGACTCGTTTATCCGCAGACATATGCAGTATAAAAAGGAAGGCACAGAAGGTGAAGAAAAACAGAGAGAACATGCAAACAAGCTGACTGCAAATGCTACTTTCATAATCCAATTTTCCTTTCAGATTTTCATCCAATTTTCGCACATTTGTTGCATTCAAAGTAAAATCCTACATGCAAGAAAAATCCTGAACCTCCTGGAAACCCTGCACACTTCAGATCTGTCTTTGTAAGATGAATAACAGGACACATAATCAACCTGAGTACTACTTCTACTGCAGCCAATGTTTATGGGAATTATTATTTCCATTGCCTCACCAGTCCCTGCTTGTTCTCTTCACTGTGGTGTAGATAAATACTTTATCCTGCTGGAAAATTCACTCGGTGACATAGTTACTAATAACAAAGACATTGTAAAAGCATGATGTGGAGTCACCAAAAAAAACATCTATACCTCTTCAACTTCACTTTGTTGCTCGTGTCAAGATCTGTAAATGTGTACTTGCATCTCAAATTACTTTATATTCCACCAAATCCACATAATATTTGCTTTGTGCAGCGATTCTCAAACTGTGGTACAAGTACGATTGGTACTCCCCTGGTGGTATGCCAGATGACAACAGCTGAATTTAAAAAATCGATCAGTTATTTTGGCGTGCAATTCATAGATAAAATGTATTTTGTTCGTTTCCTCTCAGAGCATTGCACTACTAGCAGCATACTCTTTTGCTATGCAAGACACTTCTCACATTACCATTTCCCTGTTAGTACAGCTGTAAATCTTTGGCCCAAATGTTTTTATTTTCCACCACAATTTGAATCTATTTTTTAAAACCTCACTAAATATGCAAATGTGACCACAGGAATGTAATTATACACTTTAAGTGGACTAAAAGAACACAACAAAGAATATCAAAAACTTGGATCTCAGGCATAACAAACCATTCCCACATACAAGTGAATGGATATGATTCAAAGGAGATCACAGAATATGGAAAGTAAATGTTAATCGTGCATGGACTAATTAGGACCAATTACACTCTATCAAAAAACTTAACCAAAGTTTCAAGCTTATAAACAACTTACCACACTTTGTCAAGCATAAATACCTAAATGATAGTTTCACAGGAGGAAGGATGGAGAGAATGAAGAAAATATGGTGTATGCTGTAGTCACTGCTCTGCTCCGCCTCTTACACAGACTCAACAGGCTTTCTCATCGTTATGTTGACAAACAAGTTTGCAAGTGGCAGTAGTGCTCCTCACATGAGGTGTGCAAGGAATACAGCAAGACAAATGCAGGGCCAGCTTGGAAGGTAAAAGAAGTGACATAAACAGCAAATGCCCGGAAATAATGTGAAATATCGATGTGAAAACCTTTGAGGGACACTTCCCTGAGGAAAAACGCGCATGCCGACTGAATTTGAAGCCGATTTGACCTGCGATGGTGGAGAGGATAGAGAAGCGAAGTACAAACACACAAACAATTTATAGTAGGATGCTAACACCATGTATGCACACGTGTTTGTCAGAGTTGGTGGCTTGTTGGTGAGGGAAAACCTACAATTTTTCGTTTGCTCAGCGGTTTTACTTGGTCCAAAAAGTTTGAGATGCTGTATTCGTCCATCTAGTCCATATTTAGCCTCGTGTGTTTGACATCCTTGAGAACATATGGTGGAAACAATGTACTTGTACAATGTCATTTATGGTTTTGCTCACCTTTCTCCTTGTTTTAATGTATGCGCATTAATTATACAGGTTCTGGCCTGGCTTGGGGCGGTTTTGTGCTGCGGTTTCTATGCACTTATGTAGGTTCTGGGAAAATAATAATAACAGATACACCAAACATAGCAGCGTTATGTATATAGGCTTGATATTGAATGTCTGTGTATTTAATGTTTGTAGCTGCAATACTGCTGAACTATTTGGTGCTTATAGTCACAGTACTATGTGTTTTATTTTACACTCCTACTGAAGGTTCACTCTCTGAAGGTTGTACAAGAAGCCGTTAAATGTGTACCAACTTTTCCACATGGCGTATCTGGGTGTTATCTGGGATGTTGAATTATCTCTGTAGAAGTAAACGCCAGTACAAATCTTTTGGTTTAGGTCCTCACCCTGCTGCTGACTTTTTGACGAGTCGCTACAGTCACACTTCGTCAAATTACTGAGAATAACAGATTTGAGTGCAGAGATGAACAGAAAATCCTTAACGATAGCGCAGCAAACACAAAACCTCAAACGGTTCCTCCACATACCATGGGTCAAGTTGTTTTGCCCGCGTCAGCTTTAATGATTTCAATGCGTGCTCAGTTTTGGGTTTACGCTCCCATTTATTACATTGCATGGCATTGTGAATATAATCGGTTAAAAATTTCTGCTGCTGTAAAAACTAATATTGTGTCGCCTGAGGTGTAAACAGAGAGTTAAGCACGGTACATAACATCCCATTTGCAGTATATTTTGCTGTGGCCGCTACGCTTAAGAACTTAAAAGATTCTGCACTCAGAACTGTTGTGATTGAACTAATGTCACGGCAAAACAAACCTGTCCATTTGTAAGAAAGGGATTGTTTGAATCTATTGATACATTTGCCATTGGCAACTCACAAATAAAACTCCACAACCTGAAAACATATTAAGCAACCAACTGCAGCAATTTGAAGAGTTAAAGCCACAGCATTCCTACCATGAGATAACATTGATGCCTTCAGTAATTACAACATACTAAAGCAAAGCGCCCTTCGCCCTAGTGTGTGTGCCAATGATGTCATTAGCAAGTGTGACATCCGGTGCTGTGTGTCAGTGCGTTTCTACCTTTTCTTGCCGACCCTCCTGTAACATCCTACCCCTGATATTTCACCCTCAGCCCTACCCATCACTCCTAACTCCAGCTTCCCCTGACCCTCCCCCCTGCCCATCCTGCCCCACCCCTTAAAGGCGCCCTTTGGGTGTTTCTACCTTTTCTTGTTCGCTAAAGCCAATCTCTGGCCCTTTGCATTGCTGTGACATCATTCATGATTCTTCAAAGTGGTGTGTGTGTGTCAATGATGTCATTAATGATTGTGACATCATTCATGATTCTCCCATCTGCACCCTATGCACATGCCAGACCCATGAACAATGTTTCTGCCAGGTTTGGAGGCGATTGGATAATGCTCGTTGTATTGACAGACACAAACACACGGACAAACACTCATATACGCGCTGTCCAATTATAGTAGCAGGATATCCTGAGTAATATTGTAATAGCGGTTAGTACTAAAAGCTAAATTAATTTACATTAGTGTACCAAGAAATAATACATTACAAAGTATAGTAATGACATAGAATTTGCCTAGAAAATATCCAACTATCTGTGCAAAAAAGCTATTTACTACTACTAAATGCTATGAAATAACAAGGACCTTGTGATATAATGAAACAGTAATTATTTTATTATCAGCTATTTCGTGAGAGTTTGCATTGTGTTACCATTTACTTATAGCGTAAAATTGGTAGAAGGACGTTGTGTGACAACAATATTTCTTAATAAGATTCAGATTCATGCAGTGTGGGTGTATTAATCAAGAAATAGCAGCTATTCTTCAATTGTTCAAAGATACAGGAACCTAATTACGCTCACACAACACTCAATATGGCAACAGCATAGTTTATATTCTTCATTTTCATCTAAATATGATCAGATCCTGTCAAGCAAGCACTTCACATTCAACACAGTCTTTCAGATACTTCAAAACAAATTCATAAAATTACAAAACAGATCTGTTAAATCCACTGAATGCTCCAGATTAGCTTCCCAAATGATATTTTAATCTTGAAGGTTTTAATCCTTTACAAACCCCAGATTTCAGGTCATCTGGTCTACATTACCTACTTCAAAACCATGATGGGGGTTTATAGCCTATCTCCTTTACCACTGAGGGGAGGGTGATTGAATTTTTTCCTTTTGCACCGGCAGCTTGGTTTGAATAAAGATCTGCAGTACTCGAGGTTATAGCAGTAGTGAATGACGACACATAATAGCCCTTAAAAGAGAAACTTGCATCATTAATCATCCCTTCCTTTCATACCCCTGACACATGAGACAAGCAAATCTATGTCTATCTCAGCACAGACAATAAATACGAATGCTTCCCAGATTAGTCCCCACAGAACAGAGTAGAGAGTCTTTAAGGGGACATTTTCCAGTCATCACTCATCTGACTAAAATGAGTCAATTATTTCTATACAACAGCATGCCAATTAGAGAAATGTCTGCTCTGCTCCAGTCGTGAACTTGCCATGTGGCTTGTTTAAGGTGTTGCCCAGACAACATCTTTTCCAGTCCAAAGCAATTTATACAAGGTTTGGAGAGCGGGGGGACGGTCTGTCACTTTTTGACACCAGTGGCCTGAAAAGGAAATAAAGATCGTTTAAACCGACTTGTTGTATTTGACCTGAGTTGCAGCACTCAGAGTGAAGGTTTGTTTTTGTTTGTGCATATATGTGAACACAGCTATGTCACTCGGGTCTGCAGACTCATTGCAGTCCCATACAACCTCTTACATGGTCCACACTGGTTCTGAACGAAGCACATTGTGATCTAATGATCTATCAATTGATCTAGAACCAAAGAGGGCTGGGTGCATACTGTTAACATTAACCTACACCTTTGCTGTATGCAATTTTTGACACTTGAAGTGCATTCAAATGATGGCATGGTTTTGCTTGGTATATAGCTATAATGATGACTATGACCAGGAACGTATGCCAGTTCTGTCATTCCATGTAAATTAAGCTATACTGCCATAGTGAAAAATATATCTTCTGCCCCCCAAAAGCAAACAAATTACAGTTCTGAAAAACACCCTTGTTGATGACACCATTACATCATAAAATATAAATTGAATATTAAATATTAACAGAATATGACTTACCTGAAGGAAATTGTTGTGCCAAGTTGCTCAAGCAATTCACACAATAAGCAGATACAATTCATACAGCAAGATAAAGCACAGTATAACCTATATTACAGACATGAATAACATTACAGTATTCACGGTGCAAATATGATTAAAATGCAGATTGTGGTTATGTCCAAAGCCTAATAAAATAAATGAACAGTTTATATAAGGTGTAATATTGAAAATAAATGAAATAAAAATGAGTACAAGCAAGTACAGTGTAAAACCAGCAGTAAACACTGAAGTGGAGCGACATGGCTGATAAAGTAGCTGCCATGAAATGTATAGTGATGAGGTTGTATCTCCCATGCTCTGATATCCATAATAACGTCCAAAGTAATGTGTAAAGTAACAGCACTTGGCTGTGTTGATAAATTACACCCTTCAAAGGTCATTTCTAATAACATTTGAATGTGTAATATAAAGCACAGATTTCATCCCGATCCATTTTTATCTTTATCAGATTACCCAGGATGAGGCGACACACCTGTGATGCTGCTCTCTGTATAGCTCGCTAAATATTTTCAGCTCGTTTATTCAGAGAGGCGGCAGCTGCTGAATTTTCTCTCTTCAAACCTGCTCAGCGTGGGCATAATTACCCAGCACCATTTTCTTATCTGTACCTCTTGTGTAGCTAAGACACTATTGACCATTTTTAAACCCACACTCGGCCCCGCTTCTGTTCTGAACATAGTGGGGATGTAAAGAAGATTTTGCTATAGAGGCGTCATTGTTTTATTTCTATGGCACAGCACTCATTGAATTTCTCTAATGAACATTTGGTTAACAAAGAATGATGCATGTATGTTAAGTGTTCTGATTTGAATTACTGTAATGGATCTTGCCACTTAAATTGGATTTTGCTGTTATTTAGAAACCTCATCAGATAATAGGTATGGGACTAGTTAGGAATATTTGAATATGGTCAAAAGTCTCGCACATTTCTGTGGTTCTTATTTTACCACATATTGCTGGTTTAAGGTTCTGCCACACAATGTGTTTCCCATTTCAATGCAGTTTTTATGGGACGTGGAGAGGAGAGCCAGAGGAGAGTACTCCATCATTGTTTGACACCCATGGCCTGAGAAGAAAGGTCCTTAGAATGTTTGAAGCTGTCACTTTTATTTGAACAGAAACTATTTTTTAGATTTCCAATCTCTACAATAAATTCACTGATGCACTTCCCCCCGGTTGAGCCCTCTCCAACATAAATGCCATGCTTATTGCTTTCTATAAATTCCACACAGAATCGTGACCATAATTGAGTTTTGAAAGTCAGATGCAGCAGCTTGATGAGCAACACACCGGCAGTTTGTGCTGTTTTTGCAGTGGAAATGTTATTTCCTCTTTAAATGACATAGTAGAATTGACATTTGTTTCTCAGCATGTTTAGATTGAACAGATGCAGTCTGTGTCTGAGCTGCAGCTGCACTCTCGGGATATTTTCAGCAGTGTTTAGGGAGCTGCTTTGAAACCAGCCGCTCGCAGCAGTGCCACAAACACCTTTCTCTCTGTTTTGTCTCTCTGCTTTTAAAAGCAAACTATGTGAATTTGCACTTCTCATAGACCAAACACTATGGACTTAATATTTATTATTACGAGTTTCCCTTTACAGCCGTAATCTCCAGTCTGGAAAAAAAGTTTATCCTGAGAAAATGATTGGCAGCTCAAAAATTATCGTTAATCCTTAGACATCCAGAGACTGTCAGGATTTTATAGATATTTGGTTTACAAACTGCAGTGCACGTCTTGACCCGTACTAGTCTCTGTGAAAGGATAAACCACCGAGTCAGTTAACTAGTCCACCACAAAACAAACCATCAAAGAGCTTGACGCCCACTCCCAGGTTGAAGTGGTGGTGGTTGTGGTCTGTGACGAACAATGATGTGATCCCTGTGAGGGTAAACAAAAGGATGAAAGGTCTCCCCCTGTTAGACCTGTAACTGATGCCACGTTAGGATCCATCTGCCTCATACGTGTCCAGGCTGTCATCTCTGATTGTAATCCAGCATAACACAACACAACTGGAGCCACTGGGACTCTGCTGCAGGCTGTCCACTGTTCAGTGGTGAGACTTTTAAGCCTCATTTACAAATGCAGTCGTTCCCTGAAATGTTTAGGGGCGCTTCCTGCATGGGGTCATGTGTGAATGGGAGCAGGGATTGATATTCAAGGAAATCTGTACCTCCAATTTCCCACCTTAAGACTATGTATCATTCCAGGGAAAATGCCTATAAGGCTGTGGTGTGAATGAAAGCAAATCTATTGCGGCATTTTCATGGCATGTGTGAAAAGGCGCAAGATGGCAATGTTCCTGAATGTAGCTGCATGTGTGAATACTGAAAATCATCAGAAGTGCCTAAAAGGGGGGCGATGACAAAAGCTTTTTTCAGTTTCTGTTTCAACCTTACTTTGTGTTCTGCAAAATATGTGACCCTCCACAACATCAGAGTCAACCAAATCAAATCAAAAATAAGCTGCACAAAAGCAGTATTTATTGTGAGATTACCTTATTTTGGAAGGCGTTTCCATTATTTTGTTGATCATTTGTGCTGCCTGAAAAGTGCTGGCTCGGGAATGTATTGAAAGTAAGAAATGTACAGTATGTTATTAACTCAGATTAAACCATCGGTAAAGCCTTTTTATTCGCAGAGAGTAAAAATTAGTTTATAAGTGCTGGCTCAAGCGGAAAAGATCAAAGCCCTCTGCTTTATAAAAATAGCTATTAACTAATTAGTGTCAATACACGCTCGCCTTGACTAAAACCCAGCTAAGCATGAGCAGAGCTCACCCACTGCAAGCCCACTGTGCTCTAATGCAGGCAAGGTAGGTTGGCTAATTAGGTTATAATTGTCTTGCTCACAAAGTAGTTCCATTGACACATACCTGTTCCTCGCAGCGTCCATGTGGCAGCAATTATTCCATATTAATATGTTTAAACTTACACATGGACAAACCATTTCTTAACCATTGTGTTCAGTTGGGTCATCTTCAACAGACACAACACAGAAAATGCACATTGTTTTTTTTAAATTGTTGTCCTGGTGACATTTGCCAGCAGTGGTACTGAAGAGAATCTCATTCCATGATTCATACCCATGAGGTAGTGGGCATTCAAAGCTTCTTAATTTTGTGCGTGTGTGTTATGGATGTAACTGAAAGCAGATTCATATTCTGATATGAACAGATAATGCATTGCAGAGAGATCTAAATTGGAGCAGTAATGTACAGTATTGTATTTGTTGTTGCTGTTTATTACAAAGCTCTTAACAATGTAAAAAAAAAAAATTTTTTACAAGCAGACGGTTACCAGACTGAATTATTTTATATTTTTAATCTAAAATATCTTAATAAAAGTACCCATAATTCAGTGTAAAAAAACACTGGTTGCTCTTTTGGCAACTGCAAACAATTTGGGACAAACTATTTCCTGCCTACTGTTTGTTTATGCCCTACCCACTTCTGGTTGGCATCCAAATGCAGATATTATTTTGGATGCAACAGATGCAGAAATAGATACTGTAGTGGCACGTCGTTGCCCCTTCTTCGGCTCAGATGTGTCACTTCTTGGGTTAGCCAAGTAAACAGCGTGTTACACACACGACGAGACTTGTCAAGTATACATTCAACTGTACTTTCTAATGTGCGGTCAAAAAACTGTGTTACTTCCAATTCTTCCAAAATCGCTAAAATATCAGATTCTAAAACTTAATTATATAGACGATGTGTAACTATATTGTGTCATCAAGTAACACCAGTGATGCCATTCAAACCAACAGTGATGTCATCCAAACTAACAAAGTTATAACAAATGTTGTCATCAAAACTAATGTCACATTTATACACCACTAAATTGTACATTTCAGAATAATATGACCCTTATGTAAATTACTCATTCTAATTCTAATTACTAATCATTTTTGGCTCTTACTGATATGAACAGTAGCATTGGTTTACACTGATACCATGTATCCACAGTAGTACAACTTTCGGTCTAACTCAAAGTAAAGCAAATTGTTATTAAAAAAAATGAGATATACAAGGATTTTTATCTTGAAAGTCTACAGTGAGTGTAGATCATGATGACCTCAGTGACAATGTGAGCTGCCAAAGCAACCATGTCATCGACTCAGTTGTTCATTTCATAACTAAACATCGCAGTGCCAATACAATACATGTCATTCCAACTGAAAAATAATATCCAAGGAAATTCTATTTATTAAAGAGACAGTTCAAAAACTTTCTTCTTCCTCTTCTTCTTTATTTTCCACATTTTTCATATTTGAATTCTTATTATTCATAGTCCTATTCTTGTAATAATACTTACTACCAGGAATATAATTTGCATTATCTTACTGACACCCTATTCTTATACACACGCGACAGAATTTAAAAAGTAGACCAATTAGCCAAAGTCACATTTTTTGCTGATTTGACGTGGTGCATCAGAGTGTTTCTGTTTGTCTCTAGGCAGGACTAAAAGCAATAAAATAATGTCCTCCTGTCAAATTGCTCATTAGTGGCAAAACTCAAGTAATTTCCACAGGCCTTCGAGTATTTGGCGATGGCCTATATATCATGCACAGTATTACCCCATTCATTATTTCTATCCAAAAAAGTACAGAACATCAATAAATATTTTTGTTATGAAGATCAAGCTTAGATGTGATGCCCGAAGCTGCGGCAATGCAGTTTAATGTCAGCTCTTCGGCAAGTGCTTCAGTTGAATAGAAAATGGCTATTTTGAACAAGAAATGCTACCAGCTCACAACAGCTGAGCTTTGTCTGTTTGATTTGGTTGGATGGCCTCTGGCTTGATAACATTTGCTATGAAAACAGGTGTGACTGTGTCGGGGGATGGAAAGGAAACAGAGAGAGAGAGAATGAGAGAGGCTCAGGTATTTGGAGAAGACAAACTGAGATCTTGTTTAGGTAAATGGAGTTGGAAAATAAACACTTCGCATTTTAACTACCTACATTTTGGCATCAGACCACGTCCTTCCCTCTTATCATAAACCTATAACAGCTTCTATTATGCGTAAACACACTCCTGTTGCCCACGAAAACACATTTCTCATTCTGTTTGGCTTTGACGAAATTTGCTAAAAAGATAGTGCTGTTGCAAAATGTAGTATAAACAACAAATGTTCACATGCAGACAATTTCAAAAGTGACCACTATGAATACTAAAGGCAGATATTTTTTCAGTGATCACACCGTGGTCATGGTCACAGTGGTGAGGATGTCAACGTCTGTGAATCACCTAAGCAGTCTGCCATTCTTCACTAATGCTTTCAATCACAGAGTGCAGCTGAAAACAGTTCCCTCTGTGAGGAGTCTTGGGTAAGTGGATGCATTGTTGATTACCTGTAGCCACTTATAAAACAAAGGCACAGCTGTTTACTCTTGGTTCTGCCCATGGAGACATTATTCTCTCCCCAGGAAAAGAGATGGGTGATAAAAATGAATAGACGATATGCATGGCTAGAAAATACATGCAGTACTTTGAAAGTATATTACAGTCTTTTCCTGAGAAATTGGTTATTTAAGTTTAGTTCCACTGTTTGGAAATGCATAATGTAGTTTCATTGGAATATAGAACACTTTGTTTTCATTTTTTTACTGTCATTTATCTTCATTTTCAGCACAATGGTGCGTTTTCCATCTGCATAAAACAACTGGCTGAGGATGAGCCAAGCGTAGTTACTGTGCTGCCAAAAAAGCTGCAGGTTAAGAATTAACTCCTGAAGAGCCAATGAAAGTGTTCTTCATGGTTGTTTTGCTTGTGGAGAGATTCATTTTCCCTGCGCAGTATTCAAACATGAGTAACAGTCATCTCAGGGGAGCTGATGTTTATCCTTGGATCTCAAATTCCAACCTTCCCAAACAGGGCATGACTGACCTGGGAGAGTACAGATGCCTTCTTTATTCTGCTGCTCCAGTCTCTCAGGATGGGGCCAAAGCAGCTGAAGAGGGAGAGCTTCTTTTTTTTTTTTTTTTTACATCCAGGGGAGGTGTTGGAGATGCTGTTTGCATTTT